>JAQGAW010000962.1:0-22583 GCA_034698025.1 Phthiracarus crinitus | reverse complement strand
TTTTATTTTAAGGCAAAAAAATTGCGTTTTAAATCGATGAGTTTAACGTTTCTAAATTACAAAGAGTTTCAAAAAGTTTATCTCATTCAATGAAAGTATGAAAAAACATTTTAAATTGAATTTTACTTAAAATTTTCCTAAAATGTCCGAAAAATTCCGAAAATTTGTCCGAAAATTTACAACTTTTTGTCCGAATTTCCGACCGAAATTTAAAGGTTTTAGTTCCGAAAAAGTAGAGACTCTGGTTATTATCAGGTTTTGAAAAACAGATAAAAAATCATAACCAAAATATAAATAAATATTTTAAGGTTTTTTTTCGATATTTTTTCATTATTTTGTGATAATCGTTAATATTATATCTTATAATTTCTGTCATTAAGAATAATATTCGAAGTGCAATAAAGAAACTATAAAAAATTAACAAAAAACAGTAAAATAAATATTTCTATAAATCAATATTTTAGTTGTTTTAAAAACCAAAATATTCTATATTTTGGTTTTTAAGAAAATATTATATTCAATATTCTCACATAAGAAAATATTTTCCTGGATTTAAATATTTATATTCGTTTCAGAAGTTGACGTTAAAACGAGTCAATAGTTTTAACTGATAAATTTTAAGTTAGAATTATTGTTGCTGTTGTGGTTAGAATTTAAAAATTTTATGAGTAAACATTATGTAATTTCATGAAATTATTTTAATTTTTAAAGACAATATCATTAACTTATAAGATCAAACTAATGCTCAAACGTTTATATAAAGCTTACACGAGTTAAGCTTATGTTCTACCAATTTAAGCTCAAAAATGAGCTCATTCTCATCATTCTCTATGCATATTGTAACACTATTTTGGAATCCGTATTCAATATTAAATATTTGGACATCATTTATGAACATTAATTACAGTAACAGTTACTATACAAAAATAATATACAGTACACGTTGAAAGTATTGAAAGTGTGTGACATTTCAATTACAACGTAATAGTCGTTATAATTACGATTAATATTAATATTAATGTGGATTTGATCAATTATATTGAAACAAGAATGCCAACACTAGATGTGGACACAAAGGTTAAGCCTTCATGGGCTGATCAGATGGAAGAGCACGGAGAAGAGTCCAATTCATTCGACGTTCGCGACACCGAATTGCCTCCAATATTGGAACTGATCGATGGCGACACCAAAATTGTGACCGAATATAAGCTCAACGAAAATGGAAAGAAAGTGAAAGTCGTTCGACACTACAAAATCGAGAGAAGACGTGTTCCGAAGAATGTGGCAAAACGTAAGAACTGGAAGAAGTTTGGCGCAGCCGGTAATGACCCTCCGGGTCCTAATCCCGCCACGACTATCATATCCGAAGACGTTTTCATGCAATTCGTTGGCACTCGAGATGACGACCAGACAAACACATACGAGACAGAGGACGACGCGCTCAACAAATTGAAAAGCAGTGGAAAGGGAATGGTTCAGTGCAGACACTGCGGAATGGATCACTGGTCGCTTAAGTGTCCATACAAAGACAAATTGGGAGAAATGAATAAAGAGACCGCTTCTGGACCGACCAATACTGAGACAAATGCGTCGCGAAATACTGTGGACGAGAAGGGAAAGCCTGCGAAATATGTTCCGCCAAACATGAGAGAAGGCGGTAATAAACGCGGAGAAACTATGGTCGCCACCAGATCTAAGGATGAAGCGAATACTATTCGTGTAACAAACTTACCCGAAGAAATCCAAGATCAAGATTTGAAGGAATTATTTAATCCATTCGGAAGAGTGACGCGAATATTTTTGGCTAAAGACAAATATACGGGACAATCGAAGGGATTCGCGTTCGTTAGCTATGAACTGAAAGAAGACGCCGCTAAAGCCATTCGAGCCGTTCATGGATATGGTTATGCGAATCTCATTCTAAATGTTGAATGGGCTAAACCATCAACCAATTAAAATCACTATATTAATTATTATTTTTAAAACTTGTGTTACATATAAAAATTCACGTAACTTTTAACAACCAGTAATCCAAATGTTTGTAATCTTTATTTCAAAATTCTGTTAATTTTGAACATAAATTTATATCAATTTTATTAGTTTAAATGATCAACAAATTTTTAAATAAAAACAAAAATTGAAAGGGAAAATCATACTGTAATACTTTAATCTTAAAATAATTAGACACTACATCTTTTACTAAGTTATTACGTTATTTAAGTTCTACAGTATATTTAGTTTAAATATTGAATCCCAATTTCCTCATACATTCCTTATGCGCTTCAATCAGTTTCGTGCAATTCTCCTGTCCGTTCTCTATAATACTATTAAATTTAATTTTTAAGTTCATCATCAAAAATAAAGTAACAGTAATAATAATAATAATAATAATAATAATTTATTTAAATGGCATACCATTCATCCCTAACTTTTTTTGTTTCAGGACACGCACAACAAGGCTTCAATTTTTTCTCCTCTTGTTTCGGTTGTTCCGCATTTACTGCTTTTACGTCAGGCATAGCTGTGGTTATCTAACAATAAGATAAGCGTTTATTATTTATTATAAACAATACTTAATACCTTAATCATAAATTGCGCACTAATAATGTTTGAATAACAATCGGCGATTATATCAGATCAATGAAATCAGCAATAAATGAAAATATATCACTAGACTGTTACTGTTATGGTATATATACTGAATACAGTACAGTATTGTAAAGTGAATGTAACGTATATTGTTATTGATGCGCAATATTCATATACAGTACACTTCGGATATTGATATTGTCGTTAAATAAATATTTTCGTATTCGTATAATTAACAGAATTATTCGTATTTTGTTAATTAAATCCAAATGTTTGCTCGAAAAGTTCTATTCAATTAATTTGATTGCAAGACTCAAGTTTAGTACAGTTAATACAGTTTTATTATTAATTTTGAACGAAAACACATGCGCATAACACGTGCTTTTTAAAAACCATTAAAATAATGTCATTAATTTGGTTCTCGTGTAATAAACTTTTTATTAATCAATTTAAAAAAAGTTTTCATGCAAGGAATAAGTCATATTTTGCGTTAATTTACGAAGAATATGGTGATCCCAGTAAAGTGATTAAGAAAAAAGATATAAGCGATGTTTACGTTCAAAGTTTGAAGACAAACCAAGTATTAATTGAATATTTAGCGTCACCCATAAACCCCGCAGACATTAATACAATACAAGGCGTTTATGCGATTAAACCAAGTTTGCCCGCTTGTGGTGGTAATGAAGGTGTGGCTCAAGTGGTCAAACTTGGATCAAATGTTAGAAATCTAACGATCGGTGATTGGGTGATACCAGCGGTGGCGGGCAGTGGTTGGGGAACGTGGAGGGATATCGCTATCGCTGACGACAGTGATCTTTTGAAAATCGATAATAGTATCAATTTATTGAGTGCCGCACAGTTGAGAGTTAATCCATGCACCGCTTATCGAATGCTTAAAGATTATGCTGATCTTAAGAGAGGTTTAATTTTATTCTAATACTTACTGTAATATAATTCCGGTATTTGATTGAATGACATTTATTGTGTTTTACAAAAAGGTGATACAGTAATACAAAACGGAGCCAACAGTGCTGTTGGACTTTATGTAATACAATTGGCTAAGCATTGGGGCTTTAAAACGGTTAATGTTGTTCGAAACAGACCAGACTTGGATCAACTAAAAAGAAAACTTTTATCATTGGGTGCTAATGTTGTTATTACGGAGGAAGAGCTCACACAACCGAAAATAATGGACAAAGTAATTAATGAAACATCAAAACCTAAGTTAGCATTGAATTGTGTCGGAGGAAAGAATGCTACCGATTGTATGAGATATTTAGACTTCAATGGCGTTATGGTTACTTATGGAGGAATGTCTAAACAACCGCTAATCATACCCACGGGTTCATTAATTTTTAAAGATCATAAATTTTTCGGATTTTGGATGACGCGCTGGAATCAACTAAATTCGCAAACTAATGAAAGCGAGACTATGATCAACTATTTATGTGATCTCATTAAATCGAAAAAGTTGGTGTCACCTGATTGTCAAACTATAAGTTTAGATAATTATAAAGAAGTGTTAGAAAAGGCAATGCAAGGGTTTATAGGAAGGAAATATGTTTTTGTCATGAAATAATTAAGTTGTGTAAAGCTATTAGTAATTTCAAATCACTGTTGTGTTGGAAATTTAATTTGTGTGATTAGTTAAATGATTATTCATTTATTAGATATTATTTCAGTTTAAATTATGACATATTGAAACTAAATACTATAATGCAAGAAATAAAATTAATTATTACAAATGAAATCACTATTGTTTAGGTATTTGAAAAACGAAGTTTGCATATTAACAATAATTGACAATTACAAGGCTATTCACGAAAATTTAATTTAATTGACTTTCGCACGAAACAAGTCTTTGCAGAAAACATCATTTTTCTGTCATTTAAGTGATTCGCAAACGTTTTATTATAAATATAATAAATGGATTTATTTTTATTTTTCTAATATTTAAGCTGTAATTGATTTTAATAAAACATTACTTAAACCATACAACTTATTGAATTTTCATTAAATTTCAAATATCATTTCATGTTAATATACAATGTTTGTTCAAAAACTGAATATTTAATATTAAAATGGTTTTTATTAAAAATTTAGTTTTTGTTAGTGTTTTCAATTTAATATTATATACGGTGGTTGTGAATGCAAATCATGAGGTATGACTTTATTGTTATCATTAAATTATCCGAGTTTGCAAAAGCAATTATTGTACCTTTCATTATAACCTGCAAAACTCAGATATCTTGTGACCATATCTAATCTGATTATTTTTCTAAACTGTGTCTAAACTCTATCGATAACGTGTTTAAATTGTTCTAAACTGTATAACTCTTCTAAGCTTACACTTCAACATGTTCTCCTATTAGTAATTATAATTATAAACCAGAATTTTTTCAATCCGCACAAAGTCGTCAATTTTTAGAAATACATAGGTTTTCACATTGTAATTCCCATATTCTGTTTCCTGATTAATAAAATTTTGGTTTAATTAGCATACCGTAGTGATCGTGGTTCAGAGTAGACTTTATAATCGTGAAAAGGCCCGATCTAAGCCCGATATACTCAAGCCCGAGCCCGACAAAAGCCGGAAAAAGTTAAATTTACAAAGCCCGACTCGGCCCGAATTTTGTTCGTATAAATATTTTAACTATAATCTCATATCTAAATTATATTTCTATTCAGTTTTCTTCGTTATAACTATATTTTATACACATTAATATTCATTTATTTTATTTTACGATATTTTATTATTTTGTATATAAAAATATTGTATAACTCAATAATTTCTTCCAAATTAACAATTTTCGGGCTTTATGTTTTTTATGACAAAAGCCCGGCCCGACCAAAGTCACCTACATTTAAGCCTGAGCCCGACATAGTCCGACAAGTTATGTCGGGGCCCGCCAAGACCAGAAAAATAGGGGGCCCGTTAGAAAACACTAGTGCAGAGCCTCTGGAGCCAGAAACCGAGTCTGAGCCTTAAGCTTGGACTCGTGCTAATTTTCTAATATTAAATAAATGTTCGCATTTGAGATTCTTATATTTTGGAACCTGAACCTTAGAGCCTCTTTATAAAGGCTAGATTGGTTCTGTGCAATGTATTATGTTAAGGAATGTAAATTTTATAAAAGTTTTAACAATGTTATTTATTTTTAATTGATTTTTTTGTTATCACAAAAGTTGCCAAAACATATATATTGTTCAACACAAAAGTTCTGAAAAAATTCACAGATAATCGGAGGCTAAGGCTCGAGCTCCAGGAAGGAGACTCCGGTTCAGACTCATGCTCTAACTTTAATTGATGCTCAAGGTTCAGGTTTTTTAAATAGAAACTCAAACTTACGCTCACGTTCCGGCTGGAGCCTCTGGAACCCTAGCCTCTCCGTCACTAAATGAGCATTTGAGGAGAATATAACTAGGCTTTTAATTATTTGACTCGTTTAATAAGGAATTAAATTTAGATTTTAAATGCAGGTAAATCTAAATAATGGCGTTTGCTTATTAAGAGGAATATGCGGAAAAGGTATTCCATGCGCAGATAAAAATGAACCGATAAAACTGAAAAATAATGCCGCAAATGTACGTTCCATTACTCTTCTCACTGCAATGTGTCCGCATCTTATCAATAATGATGAACCAGATATCTGTTGCGACGAAACACAGTTAGAAAGTATTTACATCATAATTTACAATTTAGCTCATCATGGATTAAATCGATGTCCGTCTTGTGTGAGGAATTTGGAGAAACTATTTTGTCAATTGAATTGTTCGCCAAAGCAGAGAGAATACGTAAAACTGAGAAAAATTGAAAAGAATGATTTGGGAGAGTATTTGGTCGCAGAAATTGATTATTTTATTAGCGAAACATTTGCTTTTGGAGTTTTTAATTCATGTAAAGATGTTATGCATAATAATGTAAAAGTTTTAGATTCGATGTGTGGAAACAACTGTACGGTTCACGAGTGGTTCCTTAGAATTGGACAGAATATCGCTAATGAAGGATTTTCTCCATACAAAATCAATTTTATAATATCAGATCAATCCAATATTAAAGAAGCAAACTCTTATAAACCCACGAATGAAAATTACCTAAAATGTTCTGAATCTGCAAATAAACACGAGAAATCTTGCAATTGTGAAGATTGTCCCGAAGTGTGTAACAAAAACCATTCGCCACTAAAACGAAACAAACGTGAATCAGGAAAATGTGTAATGACAGGGATTTGCGGAGAAACGGCTTATGGATCGATACCATGCGTCACTAATGAAGTTCCGTCGAAGATAACAGTACCGGAAGCGCTGGAAGAATTGAGAGAAATGTGTCCACATTTATCAAGTGATTCCGTTTGCTGCACAGACGAACAAATAATTAGACTTAATCACACATTTGAAATGCTTTCGATATTCTTGAACGACTGTCCGACATGCGTAAGAAACTTCGAAAAAATATTTTGCAACTTATTTTGCGCCCCAAACCAACAAGATTTCACGAGAATAACTCAAACCGCTAAAAATGAAAATGGAAAAGATATGGTATCGGAAGTGGAATACTTTGTTAATGATGAATGGGCTAAAGGTATCTATGATTCGTGTGTCGGAGTTCATAGACTAGGATTCAACGTTCTCGACCATTATTGCAAACCATACAAATCGCAAGATTGCGATCACCAAAAATTTCTACAATTTATAGGCGCAGATGGAGAACACTTCGGACATTCGCCTTTCGAAATAAACTTTATATTTTCAAAAGATGCTGAGATGGAGTCTAATGGAGCGCAATATAAACCCGCAAAACAAACATTTTATAAATGCTCGGATAAGCCTCACACCGGAGAAAACGCGTGTCAATGTAAAGATTGCGATGAATCCTGTTCTGCAGATGAACTAAAATCGAAATCAATACAAAAGGAATTACCAAAGTTTGCAGCGCGTTCTAAACGCTATATTTTCAACGATTACGTTATCAAACACATTCTAACTAAAAGGTCAATAGAACACAGACAAACAAAAGATATACGCTTATACTAAAATCTCTAATTCCTATCACATATTCTAAGTTAATATTTGTATTTTCGGTAAAAAATATCAGTATTAAAATTAATAAAAAATAAAACAGTTATTTTTATTCCTTATTGAGATTATCAACATAAATATAACATACTTATAAATTGCATATAACTATTCTTGGATTATAAAATAATTTTTTTATGTTTGATCAAAATTAATCAACAAATAAAATATTCTTAAACTGTTTACATGTGAGCGCATTTACCGTATCAGTAGCTTCTATTAAATTTGCATTCTTATGGTTTAACATCGAATATAATGTTCTGGAATCGGAATGATGAACAACGAGCCAACAATCATTGGTTGTTTTACTGATAATTTCGTATACATTACTACCAGTTAAAGAGATCACAAGATCCGATTCAATATCGATAACTAGTTTAACGAATTCCGATTCAGTTAACTTTTTGTGATCAAACAGCGATGAAACGTTCGACTTATACGCGGCATTACTCGCGTTAAAGTAAACATATTTAAACAAATCACGATTTGGCACTGAATCACTGTTTAAATTATTGCTGCCATTAATTTTGATCGCAATTTCCGCTAATTTTGATGTTAAGCTAACGATTCGACTGCACATTAAAGCGTCACACTTTGATATAAGCTCTTCGTTATTGCCTAAAACGCAGAACAGTATAACTGTGGCGCCATTTATCGATCGATATAAACTCATTTCGTAAAACTTATTCTCAGTTTCGTGCAAATAAACTTTAAACGCTTTCTTAATCCAACGCGTTTTACTGGTTTGTTGACCACTAATTTCCTCGCGAATCACATCAGGAATGATAAAATTCACCAAATAATTGTAAACGATTTTGGTATCGGTTAGAGTTAATGAACTGCAAACTAATTGATCGTTATATATAAACATCGAATGTTTGATGGAATTCGTGTCAACACACGTGACGTGATTCACAAAACTTTGTGTCGTCATAAACGTCATGTTATCTAATGGTAAGTATTGTATCGCCGAATACACTTCGATTAAGTTAATTAATGATAGTTTTATGTGCGGAATAACTGTATTAAAAAATTGATGACAAGTTCGCGACAATTGTTCCCTATTTTGACCATTACTTGACCAAAGTTTATCGATTGGTCCATGAATTAGACGGAAATGTAGATAAATATTTTTCATCATTAATTTAACGAATCGATCGTTAATTTCTTCGTTGTGATACTCAATAATTTGATTTCCGTCTTCAACGGTCTTCAGCACAGAATAGGGAACTGATAGCGATATCACTGACCAATAATTGGTCTCAATTTCATAAAATACGATACGAGTCTTAAGCGCGTGTAATGACTCGCAATTATCATTGTTATCGTTAACAAAATTAGTGACAAAATGGATGACACCCTCAACTAAACCACAATCACTAACTTTATCCGATAATGTAACGTCAGATGACTTCATATTCCAGTAATATATCAACTTTTCGTGCTCTTCTCCCTCATTAGTACCCCATAATGGGTTAAAAATAAAGTATTTATTAACAACTGATCCATACTTTACTTTGGATTGTTGAGACATATCATCGAATTGTTCCGTACTTTCTATATAGCATTATAATCACATTATTATTAGTATTATCATCAAAAATTTACCGATGAATCTAATCAGCTGTGTATTGTTTAGTGTTTTATAAGGCAAGAATTTTTCCTAAACATTGTAGAAATAAGATTTTTGGGTTTTTATACATAAATAGGTTAAATAATTAAAAAGTTATATCATCTATTTTAACTTAATTAATGCATTTATTAATTTTCCTGTACTCGATATCATTCAGGGTGTTCCAAGTAAACCCCTTTATTCAAATTTTGAGAAATCAAGCTCAAAAAATGTTAAAATTTGAATAATATTTTGGTTGAATGTTTTGCGACCCCTTTAAACTTTAGACAAAAAATTTCAAAAATTATCGTTTAAAATATAGATGGGACTTGATTTCGGCTTTCGTCACTAAAAAATCAAAAAAAATTTTTGAGCCAAAAGCTAAAATGTTGTCGCTTAAAGCCGAAAAAGTGGAATTGGAGAAACCCTCTATAGACCATTCGAATGTGAGACATCCTAGTTATTATATTTAGTACAAAAATGATTTTAAGGTTAATGATAGGTATATATTTTTGACTTTCTAATCGTGAAAAATTTAAGCCCGATCTAAGCCCGACATACTCAAGCGCAAGCCCAACAAAAGCAAAAAAGTTTAAATTTACAAAGCCCTACTCGGCCAGAATTTTGTATGTATAAAAATTTTAACTATTATCTCATATCTAAATTAAATTTCTATTCAATTTTCTTCTTTATAACTATATTTTATACACATTAATATTCATTTATGATTATTCGAATTTTATTTTACAATATTTTATTATTTTGTATATAAAAATATTGTATATCTCAATATTTTTTTCCAAATTTAAATTTTAGGGCTTTGAAGCTCACCAAGGCCTGAAAAATTGGGAGCCCGTTAGAAACTTTAATATAATATATTTAATACTTTGAAACAGAACACACCTAGACGTGAGACAACATCATAGCCTTAACTGTACAAATCAATAAAAAAACAATAAAAAGCTTTATTGCATAATGTAACTAAACAGTGATGTGGTAATATATCCTTAATTTTTGTCGGCACTAACACTGTATGTATAGTAGAGTATGTAACGGGCCCCCGATTTTTCGGGCCTTAGCGGGCCCCCGACAAAATTGGTCGGGCTTTGTTGGGCTCGGGCCTTATGTTAAGAAAAAATTGTCGGGCCGGGCTTTAAGATTAAAAATATCGAGGCCCAAAAATTTTGATTTTGCAAGGAAATATTCTAAACAAACAATATTTTAGCATTACAAATAGTAAAAAATTGCAGAATACTCTTTAATATATAATCAGATTTTAAGAATTAATATTCATAAAATATTAATATAATTAAGCAAAATATATATAAACTTAGTTAAGTTAAAATTTTGAGATTAAACCTATATATGAAGGATAATCGGTTCGGGTCGGGCTTTGGAAATTTGAAATTGTCGGGCTCGGGCTTGTGTCGGGCTTAGATTGGGCCTTAAATATTTTACGATTACATAGCCTAATGTATAGTATATTAGTGGCCCTTAAATGTAAGGAAAGGTAAAAATACCATTGTAACAAATAACTATTACCAGACTTTTAAACTGGTGTGTACTGCTTTGAACACTATGAAACAAATAAAATTTCGATTTAATTTATGATAACTTAGTTATTAAATTATCTATTATTAAATTAGTGAATAATAAAATGAGTGGAATGAGTGATTCATTTTCATCATTGGGTTTAAGTAATTGGTTAGTATCAGCGTTGCGTCAGTTAGGGATAACAAACCCATCGCTCATACAGAAACAGGCGATTCCAGCGATTATATCGCAGCGCTCGAACGTATTTGCGTGCAGTCGTACCGGAACTGGTAAGACATTGGCGTATTTGCTGCCAATCATTGAAGTGCTCGTTCGCGATCCCATTCCATATTTCGCGCTTATATTAGCGCCGACCAGAGAGTTAGCCAATCAAATCAATCAAATGATCAGTTCATTGACAATATCCACTTATTCCGTTAAAAGTTTATTAATAATTGGTGGCGAAGATATCGATCGTAAACAAGAGAATAATGAAACGCAAGGATTATGGTTTGGAAAACCGAATATAGTGGTGGCAACGCCTGGACGTCTCATCGATCAGTTCACTAATCGGAACTTTTTAGATGTTTGCGGAATAAAGAAAACCATTCGATTTAATATTGTTGTGTTAGACGAAGCCGACCAATTGATTAGTTCGTCTTTCACTCAACAATTGAAACATATTTTCGCATTTCTTGATGATATAAGCAACGAAAACAAACGTAAAAGACGAACACTTCTTTTCAGCGCCACATTAACCACAGCATTAGAACAACTAAAAACTTTGATCACACAAAAATCGAGTGACGAACAGCCGATTATGATTAATCTGTTACCGACTATAGAACACGTAAAACTGGAACTTTCAACGAATCCAGATCTCGAGCAAAGATACGTTCTTTGCCCGCAATCCGTTAAAATAGTGTATCTTATAGAATGTATTCTTGATCTGTCTTTCAGACAACTTATAATATTCTGTTCCACAAAGAAAGAGTCGAAACTTATTCATAAAGTTTTACAGGCTTTAGGTTTCGATGGATCAGAATTTAATATGAGTCCAGTTATTCTTAATTCAGATATGAAACAAAGTTTACGATTCGCAGCCATTGAAAAATTTCGTTCACTTAAATCCAAAATCTTAGTTACAACTGACGTCGCGAACCGTGGACTAGATTTACCTCAAGTGGATTTAATAATTAATTATAATTGTCCAAAATCTGCGATCGATTACGTGCACAGAGTTGGGAGAACTTGTAGACGAATTGACTTTAGAAATGAAAGTATGACTAGTTTTCATACAACTGAAGAAACTGCGGCAGAAATTAACGACAATGACATAGAAAAAACGGAGAACAGAAAGAGAAAATTTAATAAAAAATCCAGTGATAAATTGAAACCTAAGGAAAAAACCACAAATTTGTTACCAATACATATGGGCAAAGCGATCACATTAATTACTCAATACGATATCGATTTATTTAAAACCATTGAAAATTTTATTGGCATTAAAATGGATAAACAAGAGATTGACGAAAATAATGTCATAAATATAATGAAACAAGTATTGGTTGCCGTTAAAGACTCGCAAATTCGGACAGAACACGAAGATTCGCAAAGTTCACACATTGAAAACAAAAATCGAGATAAAATTGATAATCAGAGTAAAAAATTAAAAACAAATTAAATTTATTCTTACTGTTAAATTAATAATGAATAATAAAATTAACAAAAATATTATGAAATGATTAGTGAATGATTATTTCTTTGATCGCTTCTTCTTCGTGACAGCATTACTGGCGCTGGTATTAACTGAGCTGTCATTCGAACCAGTTTTGGTTCTTGTCTTCAGTTTTGGAATCATTAGCGTAATATATCTCAAAACATCGCGTTTATTCGCAAACTTTTGTTCGTCCAAACACTGGTAGTGAACGCGACCGCGAAATACTGGCGACTCTTTGTCCACTTCTCTCGGATAGCATTTATTTGATTGCGCTTCCACTTTGAAAGCGGCATTCGCTTCGAGAACGTCACGTATTTCAGTCCATTTGGGATCCGTTACGCATTGGTTTCTGTTTAGTCTGCGACCGGCACTAACTGTTCGGTTGCTATTAATATATGCGGGATATATTATGTGCCACTTTATATCCGTAGACATCATGAGGTTCTATACTGTAACAGCTAATGAAATACAGGTGTAAAATGAGTGCAATACATTTAATAATAAACTTGTAGTGATATTGCGCAATATATAAGCATATATACATGATATAACGTTACGATACTGTAATAGTATGTGTACGTACACTACATCTATATTACTGGTTTATACGTTTAAATCATATGACGCTTAGAGTATGAGTCACTCCCACTAATTAATTATGTTTAGTGCAAACATCTGTGATTTAACGGTTATTTGTTTATTATTATTATTTGTTATTCGTTATGTAAATAAATTTGCTGCCAATTAATTAGTTGTTAAAAGCGGTCATAAATTATGATTTGCTAATAATGAATGTTTCAAACTATGCTTGGATTATATTAACGATTATTTTGGTGATCACAACGTTTCCATTCAACTCTATATTAATTTTATTCACTTCACTTATTTTTGCTATCATTGGGTAATATTTGTTAATTATATGCATAAACATATACACCATTATAACACTAATTAATATGTTGTTATTGACAGTTGTTTCACCGCTTTTTATTTGAATTATGTTGAGATCGCGAAAGATTACGAAATATTTAAAACCGGCAGTTGTTTGCAAATGATTGATACGAACGCATCCACATGTGAACAACTGGTGCCAAATCTCACCGATAATGACATAACCGATACGTTTATAATGGATGGCGAGTTGACTGGCGATGCTGTGATTGACGAACAGTTGTCGGATGTGTTTCGATTGGCTTTTCGCGATTATATCCATTCGTGGTACGCATTTGTTTCTCCCAATCAACTATTTCCTAATCAACTCTACTCTATCGCGCAAACTGTTGTCAAATCAATAGCTCAACGGTAAAACAAAACATCATTTTATTACATTTTTTTCTAGTTATATAAAGTGGAATTCAATGTTTTTTAAAATCTGAATTTTTGCTTAAGTAATTTTAATTCTAACCAATAATCTTATCTCAACTTTTTATACCTTTTGTGGTAATATGATATGACAAAAGCATTCGGCTTTTTTATGATGCATATTAAAATTAATTTAAGAATCAATTCATAAATAGCAATACTTATTATTATTTAATGGTAAGCTTAACATTGTTTTAATTCCATTTATGTAGTGTTCAATGTATGGATATAGTATCATATATGACAACAAAACTAGTCGATGATTTCGCGTCTCATCTCAGACTTTTTCGATTAGCGCAGTCTAAGCTTAAGGAACTCAAAGTTAATGGTATACACGCTTAGAGTATACCAAATATAAGCTTAGCTTTTATCTGTAAGCCGATGTATCAAACAAATATGGAGCTCTTTTTAATGTTTTGTCATTAGTTATTCTTGTTTTATAAAGAAATAAGAAATACATGTTGAAATGTTTAATAATGCATTAATCAGACCTTCACAGAAGTTTGGCGCTTTGGGCTTACAAACAATTGCTATGAAACCAATTTAACAGTTAATTGATATTTAATTTTTATTTTACTATTTTCTTCATAAGATCCAAACGCCAATTTATTGTCAATATTTTTTGATTTTGAAGTACAAATGGAGCAAAATATATGTAGAGATCTCGTTAGCGAAGATAATGAGAGCTGCAAAAATTATTTATCCCACGTTTGTGATATTCTTCAACATCTTTTACTTCCTGTTGATTGTGTTAAAAATCGACCGTTACGTCTATTAACTCGAGTATAACTAAAAAATAGTCGTATTAAAATCTAATATTTGATGCTATTTTAGGGTATTTTTGTGAAATCTTGTTTGTTTCCGATTTTGGAATTATTATCAGACCCTGATTTTATAAATCAAACATTGGTGTGGCTCTGCAAGTCATATGTCGTATCGAGCGATACATTTTTAACTGTTCTGCGTTGCTGTGATAAATCTGAAGAATTAGATGCCGTCAGAGAAATTGTTAATTACGAGATTGCTGTTCTAAGGTCTAAAGTATGTCCATTATATGCTCAATTGTTCCAAATTGATGAACAATAAATTAAAATTTATGTTTTATTCAGGATACTGGAGGAACCGATGACTTTGAAATCAAACAACAATTAAGCAGTTTATTGTATGTGAAAGAATTTATTGAAATGCGTTTAAAGTGCATCAACGATGGAAATTTTGATTCGGATTCTAATGGAATTCCGACTGTAATTATAAGCTTATCTTTATAATTATTTTCAATCATAAACTTATTTATTTAAAAAATGTTTAATCTTAACACATAATTTCAGCAAATAGACTGGAAAAAGATTAAATTGATTTCGTTGCCATTCGACGTTGTACTTAAAAATAATATCGGACTTTCATATTTCATAGGTTTGTTAAAAATTTAAGAATCAAATAAGTATTTTAATTTTGTTTTTTCCTGATCGCATGCCATAGAGTTTATGAATAGTATTGGAGCTCAAGGATACATCTATTTCTATTTAAATGTGGAAGGATTTAAAATTTCAGCGGAACAGCAAATATCTGAGGCGCAACTTATTAAACTCGGAAACTCGGAATCAAATAATTCGGTTGATTTGGAAAGTTTAAAAGAGGCTGCGATTAATATTTATGACACATATTTATCGGAAAAAGCGTCACATAAACTTAAATTAGATGATATAATATGTAAGAAAATTCATAGCAGAATTCTAACGGAAAAGTTATCGGAAAGTTGGTTCGATGAGGCACACTCTAAAGTGTTCGATATTATGATGAATAATGAAAGTTATTTCGCTACGTTTAAAAAGACTAATCATTACATAAAACTGTTGGCTGAACTCGATTTATTAAAGGAATTAAACGGTAGACAAGAAGAAGATTGCGACGCATTTAGTCCTGTTTCGAAATCCGACGATAATAGTTCGATCACTTTCGATGACACCGATAGTCTTAATTCGTTAGAAGACATTAATGATATGACTATCACACCCGATTCTGTATCGATAACAAGTGATGGTTCTGGCAGTTCTGGCGTTAATATGCCCAATAATGTCATTTCAATTTCTAAAGAAGAATTAAATTCTAGTGATATAATCGTTGAAATAATCAAAACAGGTATTGTGCGTGAATTCGGTAATGCATACGCCGCTTACGTTCTAAGTGTTGTCAGAAAAGTAAACAGTTATCACGAAGAAAAATGGATAGTATTACGAAGGTATTCCGATTTTTTTCATTTTCATAACTCCATTGTCGACAAATTCTCAGATTTAAAAACTATATCATTGCCGGGAAAGCGAGCTTTTAATAACATGAGTAAAGATTTTCTTGAGCAGCGAAAACATTTGTTGAGCGCATACTTAAATCAATTACTTAAAAAGTGTGTGAAACGAAAAGATCTTAGGGATCACATGTTGAAGTTTCTACAACCGGGTAATTATGAAAAAGAAAAATTTCAATTTGCCAAATCTATGCAAAATTCAATCTTCAATCCACTGAAGTCATCGGTTATGAATGTTGGAAATGTTGTGAAAAGTGGTTCCGAAAATATTTTCGATGGATTGCAAAAATTAAACCTTTTTGGTACAATTGCTTCGCAATCTTCGCAAACATCATTTTTACCTCAAAAAATTAATTTAAAATTTGTGTCCACCGAATCTTTGAACAATAATAAAAAACTGTCGTCATTGATATCTCCCACTGAAAGCTCAAAAGTGGCCGCCAGTTTGGATATTGATAGCGAGGATAATATCCCATTAAGGATTATGCTTTTATTGATGGATGAAGTGTTTGATTTCAAAAGTAAAGACTTATGGCTGCGAAGAAGAATCGTAACATTTTTGCGACAAATAATTCAAGCAACATATGGCGATACAATTAACAGAAAAATAATAGATTATGTTGAAGATCTTACCAGTGCTTCCGCTATTGCAGAATATATTAAATCATTCAAGTGAGTCAATAGGTTTATAGATAAATCCTAAGTTATTTCATTAAGTTAAAGTCTATCAATACAGTAAGTTTCTACCGGTATATACCAGTATCTATATTGAGGTCACTTAGGTTTTCTGTGAAACTTACTGTACGGTAAAGCAATATTATAAAAATATTTATAAATTTAGTAAACTTATATTTATATTTCTTATGACGAATTTATATTTCATAAAAACTCATACGAAATTTAATTTTAGCTTATTTTAATAAAAGTAAAAATATTTTAATTAAATGCTGTGATTTAAGACGTCAGTTAACTTAGATTTCAATTACTATTATCTGTGAAAATATAATTTTTCAAATATTCCTATTTTTTAATGAAGTTTTCAAATATACAAATTTTGATTAATAATTATATTGATCGCTAACCCGAAATGCTTATCAGACAAATAATGAGTCTCTACAGTCTCTAAGCTAATGTAAGATTAATGAATATATTTGAATATTAACAGGAACTCATTTTGGCCAAACGGTCATATCGCTCAACCACAGCCTGAACGAAGCAATAATATTAAAATGAGAACACGTATTGCTGCTAAAATATTATTATTATCAAG
Organism: Phthiracarus crinitus; assembly: GCA_034698025.1. NCBI lineage: Eukaryota > Metazoa > Arthropoda > Arachnida > Sarcoptiformes > Phthiracaridae > Phthiracarus > Phthiracarus crinitus. The sequence continues at coordinate 5,119 of JAQGAW010000962.1, read as the reverse complement.
TATTTCAGGTATTTTTTTATATTCAATAAAACCTTTAGCCTTATAATTACATTCTGTATTTGGTTTTGGTCTTTAAAAAAATAAATATAATTACTTTGACAGATGATCTCAAACGCGTTATCGGCAGTGAAACCACTCGGAAAGGGTTACTCTGCGTGTTTGAAATGTTTCAGCACGAAAATCTTAACCGTCGACTAATTTTAGTGCTTTTTGAGGGAATTCTTCAGGAACTGTTTCCCGATAATTATTTCAAACAAATATTCCAAAGGCTTCACTCCAAATCTTCAAGAATCGACGATAAAAACAAGAAAGCAAGCAAATGGCCGCCACATTTGTACCAATTTTTAGGTATTAGTAAATCCAACGTTAAGTCGCCCACTAAATCGTCTTTATATAAAAGAAATAAGAAAATATTTTAAATACAAAATGATGCAAATTTATTCTAATCCTTACTAATGGCTGCGTTCTTAACGCTGGATAAGATCGTTAGTCTTAAGTGTTAAGAGATTGAAACGCTTGAATGATATTTGTTTAATTTATGCTTAATTCATATTATTTCCGTTACATTACATTACATGTATAGTTTTACCAAAATTTCCTCTAATTTGAGATTAACATTAAACCTTCGATTTCAAAGGTTTTATCATTATTGTTAAATTTTACATTTGATACCATACCTAATAATGTTATCTTATAATTTCATTCGTAAAATATATTAATCAATTATGCAGTTTCGCAGTTAAAGTTAAATTGTAAAAATAAATTTGCATCTTTTATCGATAATTAGTGAATACTAGTCAAATTAAATTTGAAAGTCACACAAAATACGTGTCAAATTTGTTGATTTTGTTTGAAAAGTTTATTATTTTAATTTTTTATTTGTTAACCGTTAATAATTGGGACCAAATCATATCAAAACATTCGTTGTTAAAATAAATATGAGTACACATTATTTTGTTTATACTTATTATTTAAATTGTAAATTGAAATGAATTAATAATAAATTTTAGTATTTTTTTAAAGTGTATTTTATTATTGAAAATTAATTATATTTGAATAATAGTTGTTTACAAAAACAGCATTTATGTGCTTCTATTATCTTAAAATTTATTTTTAGTATAAAAGAATTTTTTAATTTAACGTTATTTACAATTTTTTGGAAAATCGAATTCAATCGAGATTTGTGCCGCGTTTTAGTCATATCTACAAATAACGATTTATAAATGTTAATTATTTTATAAGTACTGTGAATCTAATATTGATTCAAATCAACATAAGTGATGATTATCTTAATATTTTCGTTTTCTATTTGAATAATTTTCCTTTTTGTCTGTTTTTGAATCAATTTTATTTCGATCCCGAAAAGCGTATCGTTTATTCGAATCGGGATTCGAGTTGGTTTGGGGTTGAGATTGGGATTGGGATTGCGATGAGGAGTTGGATGAACACATGTTATCGTGAGTTGGACTGAGTTTTGCATCGATTGGTTTGCGTTCAGTCCACGGAATTTCACCCATTTTTATGATTTGATACTTAAGCAGTGATATTATGTTTTCTAGTTTTTCGACTTTCGAATCGCTTCGTGTTTTGGCACTAATTATTAGTTTGATTCGTTCCTGATTTTCATTCAACTGTTTATCCAAATCTAGATTCGATTTAATTATCTTTTGGTTTTCATCCGATAATTCGCGATTAGTTTTCTCCAATAATTCGTTTTTATTCAACGATTGTTCCGTCAATTTGTTCATTTGCTGTATATTTACGCGCAATTCTTCGATCAATTGGTTTTGTTGCGAATGTGAACTCAATTTATTAATATTATCGTAATTCAAACTAATTTGTTGCTTCAAATTAAATATATTTTGATTCGATTTGACGGAAACGTTATCACGATTTGAGCGAATGATATTCAATTGAGAATCGCAATCAATGGACGGTTCGTTATTCGATTCGATTTCATTTCGATTTCGTTTCCATTCAACCAAACTGTGATTCGAATTATATTGCGATTCAGTCATCAATCGTTCGATTTGTTTCTTTAATTTTCGATTTTCGATAATAACTCTTGCATTTGCGTTGTGTTCGATCCAATTATAATCGCTATTCGATTGGAATTCCATCGCAATCAATCAATCAATCAATCAATCAAATCAAATGACTATTGATTGAACGCTAATATTAACAGTAATGCTAACAAACATAGCATTCAACTCAACAGTAAGCTATGAATAATAACCTATAACTCTATAACTGAATTGTCAAACTGTTACACAATAAAAGCGAATTAATAATATTTCATACTTTTTCATTCATTTTTTTAAACTTATAGAATAAACTTTGTTATTGATATTACAAATTATTTAATTTTTTGAGTAATACTTTTAAGTTTTATTGTTTAATACATTTTATGTTTGTAAGCGTTTTTTTAATTTAACTTCAGTTTTTTCTATAACATTGTTTATAGTATATCAGAATTCTTTAAATTGATTTAATAAGTCGTAAGAATTGAACAAATTTCATTAAATAAACTTTACACTTGGAATTAAATTTTTCATATTTCAAAAGTTTTATTTATATAATAAATTAGAAGATTTTTAATGTAATCTTTATTATTCCAAATTACAATAAAATTAATTTAGTTTAGTTTAAAAGCACATTAGTTTAGAGTCTAAACTATAGTTTGTTGCAAACTTTCCGCATTATTAAAATTTGACCAAAATTTACTATAACAAATGTGCTTATATTTGTATAACAATTAAAATTATAATTTTTTAAAATTAAAAAATTGGATATTTAAGAAAGTTAAACAGAATCCGTTGATCACAATTAACTGATTGTCATAATTCGGAAACTGATCTTTGATCTGATTTGTTGAGTTGTTTCGATTTATTGATTTGATTGATTGGGTGAACCTGGGACTCACAGAGCATTTCTAGACCCGGACCTAAAGTATTTTTAAGGACCCGCACCGGGTCCGAGTCCTTAAGTCAAGGATCCGGACTCAGGACTCAGGACCTAATTTACAATTATATATTAGTAAAACGTCGAAATTATATGTTTATATCTCTTTAAATAATGCTTATTTATTAAGAAAAAATGCACATCCTTTTAGACTACTATCTATCACGTCATTAAAGTGCAAACGAAATTTAGTTTATTAAAAATATGAAATTATTTGAGTTGAATATATTGGTATTAAAGTGACATTATTTGTGTCACTTATTTGAAAAATGTTGACTTATTAATCAAATGACTACTTATAACGCAAAATAAATGCGAATAACAAAAACTCTTATTAAAAATAATTTAATTTAGTTAAAAAATTTTGACTACAAAACATTAAATATACATTATTGTTCTAAAGTTTTATTGCTAATTAGTAATTAATTTTATTCCCGTCGGCTTTAATTACAAGTTCTAAGCGTTCAGGCATGCTTTTAACCAAATTTCTAAGCAAATCTGGACTTAGAATATCCCAGATTTCTTGTATTATACGCTTCCAATTCGATACATTTAGGTTTTCTTCGCGTTCTAATTGATTTTTCATTATTCCCCAAATATTTTCTATTGGGTTCAAATCGGGTGAACACGCGGGCCAAGACATGACATCAATTTTTTTTGTCTTCAAACCATTTTTTTGTCTGACGAGATGTATGAAACGATGCATTATCTTGCATTAGTGTCCATTTATTGTCATATAAGAAGTCCATTGTTGTCAGAAGATTTTCATTTAAAATTTCAATATATTTATCGTTTATGGAACCATTCCCGATATAAAGTTTTGTTGTTCCGCGCAAACTAATTCCACCCCAAACCATAAAAGACGGTCCATATTTTGGTACCATTTTTGTCATTTTCGATTTCGACCACACTTATTGTGTTACGGTATAATTAAAAATAACTTTCATCAGTAAAAACAGTCCATAAAAACTTGTTGTTACGATGTAATTTAGCAAAATTAACGCGATTGGCCATGTGTTTAGGGGTTAGGAATGGTATCGCTTTCGGTACTTTGCACATCCAATTTTTAGATTTTAAGTAACGATACACTGTATCATGACTTACCAAAGGACTTCCCTGACCGTTAATAACATTTGCCACTTTTTGCGAGGAAGATTTTGGATGACATACAAATGTTCGCGCAATCCTGTTGTGATCGACCTGTTTTAGGATTTGTTTACGACAAGAACCAGGCATTTTATTTAGGTTTTTACCTAACTTTAAATTTGGTAAATGTCGGTAAACTTGAGATAAAAATAATCCTGACAAGTTTGCAAGTTCGCACACATCAGTTTTGACATTGTTAAGCTTCTAACGATTGACATAGATATGAACTTATAGTTAAGATTAACAATGAAACAATAAAACAATAAAGAGCTAAAAGCATAAACAGGATATGACTTATTGAGAATTACATTTAAATACGGAAATAGTAATAGTAAATAAATTAAGATGAAAATTCAAGTCTCTCAATCTTTTTATTTATAAATAGCAGTTACATTAATTAGTACAACGCGATCTGTTTTTTTACGTAAAATAGTATTTTGTTTAATCGTTTACAGTAGGTAAACAATTAAAGTCACACTAATTACATGCGATTTTTGCTACAGTTAGTGTAAATTTTTTTGTAGTCTGTGAAAATGATGCGGGCTCGGGAAATAAATGTGGGCGCGGGATAAGTATTGTAATGTGGGTTTCTAGTCACATAAATACTTGTTATGCGAACGCAAGTGTTATATAAACGATTTTTAGTGCTTTTGTGACTGATTTTTAATTGTAATAGTTTTATAATGTTATTTAAAACAATATATTATCCATTTTACTAATATATTTATCATTATTTAATAGATTTTATGACAATATTTTTACCATTTTTGGCTAATATTTTGCACATTTTTTTCATATAAGATCCCTTAATAAATATAAATAAAAATTACTTTTTTGATTTCGTATATTGATTTTTATTTTCAATACAAAATCAAAATTAAAATTATTAATATTTAGGAATTTAAAATTTGATTTTTTGATTTTTTAATAAAACTTTTATTTAAATTTTATTTTTATTGTATTTTAAATATGTTTAACAAAAAACGAAATTAATTTAGATTTTTTATTTTAT
>JAQGAW010000961.1:0-22583 GCA_034698025.1 Phthiracarus crinitus | reverse complement strand
TATACATTGTAGACAATACTTACACAATGTATTCAATACTTATACAAAGTATCGATTTAATTTGTAAATGAAATGAGAATAATAATAAAACGTATTTTATACGCTAAATTATATCTGTTACAGTTTCTATAGTTATTGAGTAAACTGATGCGCAAATTTGTGATTCGCTTTAAAAATGTCTATAATATGTTGCAATAGTTGTCATATTTTAATGTTTACATTAGATTTTCAAAGTCATCAAAATATCACTGGAAAAAAACTTTAAATCGTAATTGATATTAATCTTTGGTGCCGTTTTATTAATCAAATTCATTATTAATTATATTTATAAATGTAGTTAAATTAATTTCAATAAGTTTTTATTAAAAAAATTGCTATAAATTATACATTTATAAAATTGTTAAAATGAAAAGTTATCGAAATTATATCTCATTTTGGTATGAAATTAATTGATAAAAATCTAAACCTAAAATAATTTTAACCGAAATCGATTGATACGCAGGATATTGGGCTTAAGCAACAATTATGCGTACGTTATTATGTTGAGCGCAGCTTACGATATGCTTCACGTAAGTTTGCCATAAAACCTATCGAATCTACGTATTAACAAATTGCTTCTAACGATAGCCAACTCCTAAAACAGATAATAGCGAACAGTTTGATTGCAATACAATATCGACTGGTGCTGTGCTGTTAGCAGACATAATTCCATGTCTTATTATCAAACTATTGGCTCCGTTTCTCTTTAAAAATACTAAGTAATGTGTTATGCATTATAATTATAATAATTAAATATTATTATTAATTATTTGTAGCGTACGAGTGGTTTTCGTTGTGTTATTTTCTGCTCTAAGTTTTATATTACCATCTTTTGCAAGTCAGATGTGGATGACTTATTTGGGTAAATTAAATTGAAAATATTTCATATAATATCCAAAACATAAGTTAATATTAAAAGTTGTGATTTAATATTACAAAGATTTAACAGCAAAATTTTAACTTAAAAGATTATAGAATTTTATAATTCCTAGTATTTATTTGATTTGTTTTAAATTCAATATCATTTAATTACTTCTTATTTAGGCATTATTTGTGCCTCTCTTTCTAGTGGTTTAGGAGAAACAACATTTTTGACGCACGCATCCAATTTTGATAGTCCCGTAATCTCGTGGTGGTCTTCGGGCACAGGATTTTCTGGTCTATTGGGTTCGATATCCTACGCATCGCTCACCACATTAGGATTGAGCCCGAGGTCTACTCTTCTGGTAATGCTAGTAATTCCATGCGCGATGGCTTTTACCTTTTGGTTTATGTTAGAAACAAAATCCGATATTTTTTCAAACGATAGCGCGTGTCCTTTGCTAAACGAAAATAATGGCGAAATTGTTGATGAAAATGGCTTGAATCGAGTGGAAAGCAATCTGTCAATTGAAACTGTTTCCGGTGATCTTACATATAAAGAAATGATTTGTCAAACTAAAGTAAGATTCCTAATGATTTATAATCTAATACCACCTAAAAATTTGAAAATTATTTTTTTTGATTGATTAGCATCTTCTTAAATATATGATACCTTTGATGTTGGTTTACTTTTTTGAATATTTTATTAATCAAGGATTGGTAAGAAACTGTGATTACAAACCGTTCAATAATATTAAAAGTTTAAATGTTATTTTTTAGTTTGAATTGGTTTATTTTGAGAACATTTTTCTAAACCATAGCGAACAATACAGATGGTATTTAGTCGACTATCAGGTTATTATCAATGATTTAAATCAATAGTTAAAATGTTTAAATATTGTTTGGAATGTATGCACAGATTGGAGTACTTATATCTCGCTCATCCATAAGTCTAGTCAGAATACATCGAATTTATTTATTATCTGTGCTCCAATTTTTGAATGTCGTGATAGTAATCATTCACTTATTACACCCTATTCTTCCAAGTATTTGGGTTATGCTTGCGATAGTGTTATTCGAGGGACTGCTCGGTGGTTCTGCTTATGTCAATACTTTTGACAGAATATTTCGCGAAGTCGACCAAAGATACAAAGGGTTTAGTATGAGTGTTACGGTTATCAGCGATTCCGTAGGAATCACTTTGGCGGGCATTACAGCGCTTCCCACACACGACTATCTCTGCAATTTGATCAAACCTTAACGCAATATTCAATTTTTGTTAAATTTACGCCATTATTAATATTATTGATACGTTTTTAACATTTTTTATAAATTTTTAATATAAATCAAATAAACATTAATAAGAAGATTTCAAGTTTTTATAATATTTTAATAGTAAGTAAAGTTTTTTAATAGTAAGTTAAGTATAGAAAGCAGTATCACTTTTACTTAATTGCTTTAAGATATGGTTATATTAAAATATTATACATTATGTAAATAATAAAACGATTAAAAAATAAAAAAACGCAATTACCGGTACTTTGAATAAATTTGAGATTTAAAAAACTTGTTCAACAAAGCAATAAATTGCATAAAATGCATAAAAAATTTTTGCTCAAAAAACAATCAAAACTGAATTTAAATTAACAACTCATTTAACTTTTTTGGAAATACTGTTCAATAATCATTATCGAGTGGCTCTGAATATTCATGAGCAGTATATTGAGCGTCATTTTCATTGTCGTTTTCATCAGAACTGGTGCTCGAATTTCTAGAACTAATTTGAAAGTTATTATTGTTATTATTGTTATAGAGATTATTGTTATTAGTTTTGTGCGCCCATTTGTCTTTATGCTGTTCGAGGCCAAAGCCTTCGTCATAATTTCCTTTCGCCATAAACAGTTGTTTGAAATGCGGAATACAGTACATCTTTCCAGCTGTTGTCGTATAATTATCTAATCTAAAATCAAAGAACGATAATCATAATTATTATACGTTATCTGGTAAGTACAGAGGCATTCATACCTAAGAGAAGAACTACAGTGGACACAGCGAAAACAGTTTTTGTGTAACTTGATTCCACTAAACTCCATTCTTTCCATGGGATAGAGTCGTGTTCCACAAACAGAGCAAAGATCTGAGGCAGCGATAGCACCAAATTCATGCTAAAGTCACAAAATGTTAATTACAAATACAGTTACACTCATTTTTTCACTCTAAAGCGCCAAATATTTATTTATATTTCACAATATTTTTTCGGCTATAAATATCATTACATAAAAGCTTTCTTAAAAATTAAATACGAATAGACTAAAAAATGTTGTGTGCAATGCATCAAAAGCACTAGTAATATATTATATGTAAATAAAATTTTAGCTTAAAATAAAACCGTAAAAATCAATTGAAATGCAAGAAATGTATTTCAAAACGTCATATCATTTCTTATCATTTATGTGTAAAATTCAATAATATCTCAATTATTTTCATTATTAAAGCTCAATAAATCTAAAAAATTGAAGAAATAATTTGATATTTTTGTTTGTATATTAACGGGTATTATATTAAAAAGTATTGATTAAAAGTGAATTGTTTTTAAATATAAAGTGATACGAAATCAACATTATTTTTCGTGCACTGGGATTGGATGAGCGTTATCTGCATATCGATGGCCATAATTACTGGTCGTCTATAAAGTCACTATAAGAGAACATAAAATTTATTTTAAATTACAAAAAACATTGTATTCGCTAATTTCACGTTAATTTCGCGTTTAATTCGTAATTTTTAAAAGAAATTTGGCTCTAAAACAACAAGATTTTCTAAACAACACGTATTGCATGCAACACTAAATACTACAACAAAAAAATCAATTCAACTAATAAGCGATTATTAGGTGATTATATTAGTTTTTTACACTAACTTAGCAAATAAAATAATGATTTCTATGAAGCTTCTGATGGTTTAGAATGTTTTTGTTATTTATGTAATGATGATTAATGTATGCCTCCATGCATTGCAACGACCGATTAGTTAAGTCTACGATATTAGCAAATTATTAAATCATTTGTTATTTTTATATATTCGTTACACTTTTCAGTTTTTGATTATTATCGCCAAAACTCACCACAAAGCGATTAACGCGTGGCTTTGGTTTATCGGCCTGTTGTCTGTCACTTTCATCTTTAATCGCTTCAAACTTTGCGCGTAAATTTTTGGTTGTATCGATATGTGGAATATAATCTTCTTCGTCGTCATAACCAGCATTTCTTTTGTTTTCCCGATCGATATCGACCGACCAATTCTCGAACTTAGCCTTTAAAGTGCGTGCTTTGTCTTGTTCTACTCCATCACCATTTTCGGGTTTAGAGATCGTACGATCTGGAAGTATGTAATTATAATATACTAACGACTAAATGACAAATAAATCAATCCTATAGTAAGGGTAACCGCATTCACCTTAATTTTATAAAAGTTTGCATAAATTAAATATATTTCCATTACATTTAATTTCATAATATATATAATTTATTACTTGATTACTTTGATTATTACTTGGATATTTGAACGTTTAAAAAACAGAAAAATATTTACTCATAAGATTAAAATTTTTATGATAATATAGTGACAATTTCATTTGAATTTTATAAATTTTCTTTGATAATTAAAGGATGCTTTAGTCGATAGGCATAATCATATGTAATAAAGACACTGCACTATCAACAAATTATGTCAAGAATGACGGCATCAATTCATGAGATATATGAAAGGTATGTTTTAAAATTTCACAGAAAGTGGAAAACTTCCCATGAAATGGCAATTTCGTCAAAATTTGAAATTTAGAAAAATATAGGTTTACAGTGCTTTTTATGCAAAATATCAACTTATAAAAACCATGTCATTTAAAAATGAAGTTTATGCCTCAGTTGCCCCCAAACGTATTATTGCCCGCAAGCGATCGCATTATCATATAAAACTTCCAAAGCGTTACTTTATCGCTGAATCGTCTATTATTTATCCGTTATCTCTTATTACTCATAATTTAAACACTTTGCGAAACCAATGATTATGCTTATGCAATATGTGGTCAATTTTATAATAAAATAATAATTCAGTTTGGTTTGCGATGACATAACAGCGATTAATTCGTGAATAAACTCAAATCAAGTTTACTTTAAGAATTGTCAAATTAACAGTTATAATCCAATTCCAATTTAATATAAAAATTCCGTTTTTAATAAAACAAGTTAAAATAATTGCAAAGTTAAAAAAAATTCTAACTTTATATAAAAGCGAAGACACATAAAAATACATTGTTGCTAATATTGAAGTTTTATGTGTCGGTATTCGAAACACAGGATATTAAAATGTTAACTTTCGTTATAACGGAAATTTGTTACCGCATAGGATTTAAAAAGAAAGGGTTCGAGTTTCGTAAGCTTAATAAATAGTAAGAGTGTATTAAAGAGTGAAAACATATGCGCATAATTGCATACGAAAGCTAATTAAGGAATATAAATCAAAATCCAAAATCAACAATGAATGTCTAGAGTTGATAAAAAACTTACGTTTAGGTGGTTTCACTGCACTCAATTCGTTTTCCTTTCGATTCTCGAGTTCTTTAAATTTATCTAACATTTTCTTAGTGGTATCAACTTTAGGAATATCCTCAATGATATCGCAGGATCGGATAACATTTGGATCGCGATTCGAATCAGGATCGTTCTCGAGAACGCTCTTTAATTCCCGGGGAGGAGTAATCTGAAACCTTTTTGGCTCTTTTTGCACTTCTTTTAGATTTTCAAAGTAAGCGAAACGTTCTTGTAGTTGATTTGGGTCGATATTAATATCATCCTTCTCTATAGGGTCGCCACACTTTATTACTTCACCATTATTTGATGATTGCGGATATTTAGTGGCAGTGGTGTGACCATTAGAGTGGTTGTGATGTGGACTGACGTTATTAGTGGGCGAAACAACGCCTTTGGAAGCCGAAGCATCGATTTGCTTGAATTTATTTCTGGCTTCTTTGGCTGCGGTATCGCTTTCCGCAAACATTATTAGCTCTTCTTCTCGTTCCTTCTTTAGTCTTTCGATTTTCTCCTCTTCGGTTTCGTTATCCACGTTTCCTTTTTCGAATTTCTCTTTAATCGATTCCGTTTTGACAGTGGAGTCAAAAATCACAACAGGATTATCGGCTTTATTTTCGACTTTCGACTCTTTGCAGACGCGTTCGTACACCTGTCTCATCGACTCAGACCTTCCTAAACACATTTTCTGTCTCAAATTAGCCAATTCCTCTTTAGTGGTCTCGTGGTCCTCTTTGTTCGAATTGATCTTTCCATGTATTCCTTGTTCCCATTGACTCTTGAGGGTCGACGCCACACCGCTTAGAACAGCCTTTTCATTTTCCAGAGATTCGTTTGGCTTATCATTCTCTTCTTCGTCATCACTCGATGATGTTGACTGTCTGTCACCAGAAACTGCTGATTCATATCTAAGTATAATATTTAAATACAAAATTTGTTTACAAAAAGAGAGTTAAAAATAATATTTTTAGCGTTTATGACATACTTCTGCATTATTTTGTGCACACTTTCGGATCTATTAAGCGATGATTTATCCGAAATTGATAAACAATTATGATTTGGTTCACTATTTTTTCCCAATTCAAACCGATTACGAATATTACTTAAGTCGAGTTGCAAACTATCAAAGTCGTCATCAACTTTTGAATTGTCTAAAATAAACGCATAACGAGTATTGTTATAAAAACTTGTATACAGTATATCCTGGAAATAGGAATCTAAATGGTTGACTACAACATCCGAACTCGAATTACCTTTTGCTATTTCACTCACTAGTATGTTCAATGTGGGCGTGAAATGAAAATTTTAAGCGTTTCACGAATTAGTAATCATTTAAAAATTTATTCATATTAAAGATAGTTATTTATAAATTGTTATTTTTATTAATAGTTTCCTTATTGATATTTGATAAAATTTATCAATTTATGTGTGAGATATTTTTTGTTAGCAAAAATATTTACAATTCAAAAATAAATCGATATTTAGTATAAACAAAAAATAAGTATTACATAAAATTGAAGGACGAAAGGAAATTGGGAGGAAATATAAAGCTCTCGTCACACTTACATCGGATAACATCGGGAGGCAATTCCTGCGGTGTATTCTCGCGTACAATCAATTCGTATTTACGCTGTCGTCCTATAATAATATGTTATATGTGATGCAATTTCATATTAGTTAACAGGAATGCGTAATTCAATATTCTATATTTAAATTTCAGTTTGAGATTATCAAAACATAAAACACACACACCTTGTTCGCCATAAATGTCATAAGAATACACCACTTGATCACATTTAACTAGAAAAAAGGCAAATAAGCAAACGTGTTAGCGATTCGTGCATTTGGTTAGTATTATGTTCATATGGCAACAAAATGACATAATTGACGAGATATGACATAATGAACGCCAGAGATTTTCTCAAAAAATTGTTCGGCAATAACAAGCTTCGAGAGACCTGTTGACACTAATTATAAAATTATGCAACACAACTCATGCAATGCATGACTGAACACTATTGTAACACTAAAAGCAGAGCAAAACTTACCGCAAAGGACTTAAGCGGTATTCCTATCAGACTTATGATTATTAGGTTTTCGAAATAAGGCCACAAATATTTTACATATATTATAAGTATAACTGTTAGACAACTTTAAAATACATTATGTTTTTGTAATAAAACGATTGTGACATTTTAAACGTATTGCGTTTCTTATTGTGCTGTTTAGAAAAATAAGTCTTAGAATTATGCAAATTATAGCTGAATAGAAAACAAGTAAAGTATAGTAAACTGACTTTCAATCGAATCATACGATTTCGACAACAAAAATATAGGATTAAAAATGAGAATAATAGAAAATAATAGAAACGAAAATCAATTAAATGATTAAACTGTGTTATTATTTTGTACATTATATTTCGCAAACCACGAGACAATATAAACTGATATACTTGAAAGTATGATATAATTTAATGGTTGAGCACTTACTTGGAGCCTGATCTTCGCTATCAAATTTTGCTTTTGGTTGAAATAAATGTTTAAAATGAGGCGTACAATAAACTTCGCCCTCATGTGAAAAATAGTTGTCTGCACTAGTATTTAAAGTGAAATTGAAAATGAAGTCATCCTTGATTTTGATTCGTAAGTTCGCTATAATATATATATTTTTTTACCTCAACTGTTTTTTGCATTCTTTGCATCTGAAGCAGGTTTTATGAAACACACTCTTTACTGCATTAATTTTCTCCATTTGATACACATGTTTGCTGCATAGTTTGCAAAAATCGTCTTCTTTTATACCCTAAAAATATTTTTACAGTGAAAAAAAAAACAAAAAACAAAATTTTTTGGTTTTTCGAAAATGAATTCAAGCAATTATAATGAAACACTGAAAAGATGTGCAGTATTTTTTATCTGGCATTTAAACACAGTTAATAAAGGATAACAATGATTATTAGTTAATTGACTTACAGAACAAGCATTGCTGAATGATGTAAATGATATGCTATCATATATATCACTACCGTTGAAATACTCGCACTCAATCTAATAGTGTAACGTTAAGGTTATTTATTGGGTTAAAAACGCAAAAATCGTTAAAACGAAAAAATAAACTGTATATACTTAGTAAGAAAAACTAGTTATTGATAGAAAGATAGATATGGCATACAGAATACAGAAAACAGAAAAATATACTTCGCGTTAATAATAATAACATGCAGTGATTCACAACAAAACTATTAATAAATAGCAAACTGTTCGCTGGGATAGCATTCACAGCATTCACAGTACAGTCTGTATGTTTGCTATGTTTGCGACAAATATGTTGTTTGCATACCTGAACGAACTTGCGTTGAACTTTAGACTTATCTATATCTCTATCAATCAGTTCTTCTATTTGATCACTATTACCATTGGTATTGGCATTGGTATTGATTGGACACACATTATTCACTTCTTCATTGATAGATTCAATGTTATTCACATCTTCCACATCAACCACTTCTACATTATTCAGTTCGCTGTGATTGTGATTCAGTTGTGAATCTTGTTTTACCGTTGATTCCTGTATTAAACAAATAACACAAAACTGTAGTGTGAAAACTGAATGACCATATATAACATGTATAGCATATAGCAATACAGTACTGTATAACACATATAACATACAACATATGAAATAAACGTTAACTTACACTCATTGTTAACATAAACTATAATAAAGATATAATAGTAATAACAACTAAATATAACACATTTAGCAACTTATTCGTTAACATATAAAAGGGTGAACAAACGAATGCTCTGTTCTGATCGCAAGTCAGACATATTTTGTGGGCTTTCTATAGGCTGAGTGTGAGGACGTGTCCTGCGCTCTAACAGCTAATATTAGACCCAACTTACCACGCAAGTAACGCAAGTAAAGATCTTTAAAAAAACATACTGCGCTTAGAATGAGGCAACTCTATGGGACTCGCACTCACACTCACTGTGACTGTATTGTGGGCAACGATTGCAGCAATTGCTGGCTGTAGCTGTAGCTGTAACACCACTGCCAATGTAATAATGTCAATGTTCGGCCTGACGTTCAATTATTATTTCGGGTCCAAACTTAGATACACTATCGTTGAGTCTTATTCTAACAATATATCATTCAAAACAATTAATTCAGTTATCAATTTAAACGAAGTCAAAATGTTAAATTTATTTATATTAACTACTTATTTACTTGTATTTTAAAATAAATTATGGATAAATTCATATTATTTACTTACAATTTAAGGTTACTTAGAAATATTTTAAATATATTATTATAGAAATTTTTTATCTTTTATTTAATTTTGGAAATTTTTTATCTTTTATTTAATTTATTACTTGTAAATACCCAAAATATTTTGAATTTTTATCTCAAAATTAAAGATAAAATTTTATATTCTGTAATTATCTGTTTCGGCGAATAAAATTTATTATTTCCAAAATTTATAATATTCAAAAATTTAATCTATTCAGTTATAGTGGTTTGTTTTTATATGTATTTAACTTGAGAATAAAATAAAGAAATTTTTTAAATTATAATTTCTGTTTCAAACTATTTATTAAAAAATTATAAATTTACCAATTATTAAAGATTCATAAAATCGTGATTTTTCAGAAAAATCCCATCACTAAACAAAATTTTAAGTTTTAAGTCTGCGATTCATTATCAACAGTTTTACTCTTAAAAGATAGCTATTTTTAATGTATCGTATTATATAAATAGAAAGACTTCCTCGTTCAGCCAACAAGTCTTCTAATTTACGTCAACTTTTTTAACGACAACTGTATGCTTAGTAAAGGCACTGTCGAATATTCTTGAAATCACTCCGAGTTATATAACCACAAGCCTGACATAATAATTTATTTTTAAATTTGCCATCGATTCAGTATTTTTTATTCAAAGTTTAAAACCATATTTTTGTATTTTTTAAAATCGGAAAATATCGAATCAAAACCTGAACCAAAACCACTAAACACTATTATACTCTGCCATTTTAATTTAATATTCAAAGTCAGGTACTTCTTATCATCAATAACTTTATTTATGCTTACGCACAGATTTTAAACTTTGTTGAAACAAAAATTTTATTTTTGTTGTTTTACATCATATTTACGATATAGTGTTTAGGAAAAATGAACTTTAAGAACAATAAGGAATAACGTTTCAATTTTATTGTCGCAATTTTCTGAATAGAGGAAAGTTGAAAATTTAAAAAATTGCAAAATATTCAAAGGGATATTTCTTTTCATAACAAACTTTATAAGATCCTTGAAATTTAAAAGTTATTCATAATTGTTAAGTTTGGTATCACTCGGTGAGCCTAATAAAAATGATCTCGACGTTTCGCTTTTAACAAAAGTTTTTATTCGTACAATAGTTTGACAAATATTTGAGTTATTTTTACAATATTTTAATTTCTATTTTAAACAGAAGAATATAAAACTGAGTTATTATTAATTTTTACTTTACTTTTAACTCAGATGGCAAATATAGTAAAGTATATTTTAAATATAAAAATAAAGCTTAAGGCAAACTTTAAAAATTTTAATTTATTCAAATTAGGTTTTGTTTACTTTATTTTTTAGACACCGTTACAGAAATAATTCTAATTTTTATTATAAAGATT
The DNA here is from genome assembly GCA_034698025.1 of Phthiracarus crinitus. Classification (NCBI taxonomy): domain Eukaryota; kingdom Metazoa; phylum Arthropoda; class Arachnida; order Sarcoptiformes; family Phthiracaridae; genus Phthiracarus; species Phthiracarus crinitus. The sequence continues at coordinate 11,432 of JAQGAW010000961.1, read as the reverse complement.
TAATCAATTATTAATAAGATTTAACCATTAAGCAATTATTAATAACAAATAACCAATAATGTATTTATTATGTCTAAATGAATTAATTATTTGATGCTTATTAGCGATAATATTAAACGTTGCTATGATTCTTGTATAGAAATGGTTGAAATGCCAATTTGACAGTTTGTTGAGGCAATTTATTCAGGCATATTCACCGGTGAAATGCTTTGGAAAAGCATTCAATAATTGCCTTTGTTTAATGTTTTCTTCGTTGATTATAGAAAGAATGCTACGTTGAAAGAATGGACAGACAGTTTTGAAGTTAAAGTGATGGGTAGGCATTGTCTGACTACTGGTTGTTTATGTAATGTAGTTTGTAAACTTAAATTAATTGCAGAATAGGGCGCTATTATACTTAGAACTTGAATTTTGATGAGCGACAGACGTTTAAGGTGTATACAAATCTGCCTCATTTGAACGCTGATCCGTACGAAGTTTATTAGAAACCGTACAAACAAATGTTTCCGTTTAATGCTTCCCTTAATGGTAATTGAAAATAATTCTTGATTACGGGATTAGAAAAACAAGCATGAAATATGAGAATAAGAATGAAAATTTAAATTAAAGGAAAATATTTTAAATCATTTCACGAGTAAGACTACAATTTAAGTTTGGCTCACTAAACACTACATAGTTTTTGTCATAGTCTTACACACCTACGCCTTGTCTTTAATTTTATTTTTTTCCGATGCGATCATATCTTTGACAATTTATTGTTTTGTTGCCAATGATCACAATTGAGGCATATGTTGGCCACTTGAACAGATCCATAGTCGAACGGATGAAAGTTTTGATGTTTAAGTTATAAAAAACGTTAGAGTGAACTCAGAGGATTTAGGAAACTATTTTTTTATCTTTGATTTTGAGCTTAAAATATTGTATTTCAAAATTTCGTGTTTTGGACAACTTTCACGCATTTTATCTGGGATATTACAATATGACTTAAATTGACAAATGGAGCGAACAATACTGAATTACGGCATTAGAAGCGATCATTGAACGCTTTGTGAGTATGATTTTCTTGTAATCTTTCAAACAGATAACTCAGGTAAGTGTTAGTCTATTGTTTTCAATTTGTATTAATTGTAGTGTTTTTAAATGGTTATATATTTATTTGTTTTTATATTAAAAATTGTGTTTTGCTCAGTTAGTTTTGAGTTCATAACGAAATTATTTCGTTTTTATCTGTGTTTTGATTTTGTGAAGTTAATTAGAAAATTCCACAATAAAGACATTCCATACAAACAAATAGATTAAATTAATGGACAGTTTAAATGCTAAAAAGTTCGCACAAAGAGTTTATTTTTAACCGTTTAAAATATATTTGTTTTGTAGATTGTGTTGAAATACAAATCTTTCTATAGAATTGATTTATGAAGTCTACAGTTGAATGCAAAACCCAGACTGAAAAGAAATTACTGAAACACAAAAACTTTACTGTCAAAACAAATGCGTCGTCAACTGCTAAATGTATTTTCAACTTTCCATTACACACCAAAGCAGTGGCATTTATTCCGAAGCGTCATGTCTGATGCTTTCCCCATTCATTTCCCTCTCATGAATTAAGTTTTATTTAGTTGCAATGTATCCAATATTATGATATCTATGAATGCGCTTTTAATATTAGCACATTGAGTATCTGAAAAAACATATTGCGCCAAATTAGTGATCATAATAATTGATACATTCCTACAAAATAAAAGTCAATTTATGAAAGGGAAATGAATGGGGAAAGCATCAGACATGACGCTTCGGAATAAATGCCACTGCTTTGTTACACACAACTTATATTAATCTAGCATTTTATGTTTTAAACCAACGATTGGTTTTCAATAAATATAGCATTTGTTAACGAAAGTTGTAAACTGTTGTACGTATTAATATGAATAAATGTACGGTTAATAAAACATATCAACTATACCGATATTTATTGGGGAAAATTGTTTATTTGTATGAAATATACGATTCAAAAGCTAATTTTCAAACAAAATAAATATAAAAGTGTCGATTTAACAAATCATATTTTAACGTCTGTTATTTCATAGTTACTCTCTTACATAGACATTACCATAATTTATTTTCGAGAGAGAGAGAGAGAGAGAGAGAGAGAGAGAGAGAGAGATTCCAATTTTGAATTCTTTCTCTATTAACTTCTAAATCGTAAAATTTTGTCAAATGAATAAAAGCGTGAAATATAACTTCTGAAGTTAACTCAAAAACAGATCAGTTTATAACGTGTCTGAAGAGAGGAGATCAGTAGATCTCCAGAAACGTTACACAAAAAAGTTTGAGATTCAAACTAAACAATTTAATTAAAAGTAAAAGTTTCAGTAACTCTACATTAGAGTTTTCAAACATTTTTGATAAAACCATGAAATGTTTATAACAGTACGGTATACGCAATTACATAAACTAATTAAAGAAATATCTTCACATCACATTTAATTTGAAAATATCTTATTAAAAAGAAAACCTCATTCAAATTTTGTTTTACAGTATTTTTACTGTTTTTTGTACTTTTAATAAAATGATATGACGTTTATAGGGTTTATCTTAAAAGGAAAAGTTAGCTGTTTTATAATTGTTAATTATCTCATTTTTATATTTATTGCAAAACAAAATTACAATAGAAAATTACGCGAATTGACTTTCTTTAACTTTTAATTTTTCATTTTAAAATTAGACTTTAACTTTTAATCATTTTTTCTCATTTATTCGCCATAATATTTGAACAGTACAGCGCGGGTCGATCTAAATATAGGGACAATTAAAAACTAATGAAAATTTATGTTATAATTTCACTAATATTTACATATTATTTATTAAATTTAAAAGTATGTAATTAATGTTACGTGCTGTTTAGATCATGTATCTAGAATTGTAGTGCGTTTCAGTTTTTTTGCCAACAGATTATATTCAATTATAAAAAATATTTCATATACAGGATACTAAATTGTAAACTTTAAAAGAATTTGTTTCCCAAGTATTTGTAGGATATAAGCGTAATATTACGAATAATAATATTCAGAATTTGTTTTTTGTATTATTAGAAAAATAATAATTAAGCAATAAGTTGTTAATTCCTAAGATTAAACATTTAACATTGTTTTACTTATGTTCTCTCTTAAAAATATAAACATACATACATTTTTGTATATTCATTATGAGATTTATTTTTGCTGAACTTTAAAAAAATTTATTTCCGAAAAATATAAATATATGCATTTAGTTTATTATGTTTTTTCACATTTTATGAATATTTATCTAAAGGTTTGTTTCTAAAACGATAAAATTTATGAAGTCGTCCAAAAAGTACTGATACCTAATCTCCAGTTTTTTCCTTGACAGTTGTGTTTGATATTCTTTCAATTCATGCTAAAAAAATTATAAATAGAAAGGATGACAAACTACTCTAAAGAAAATTTGTTTTTTTGAATCAAAGTTAAATCCAAAGGTCAAACGCAGTTTTTTCTTTAACAAATAAACTGCTTTTACGATATAATCTAAAAATTACTTATATTACCGCTCATTAAAATTTTATAAGTTATTATTTCAAACACATAAAGTATTAAATTATTCAATTTTTCTAAAATCTATACAAGCATTAGTTTTTGCATAACTATATAAACTGTAATCTTTAATACTAAATAAGATATTTTAAAAAATCAAAAACTAACTTTGGATCAGTGCTGAAAATGAGAAGTGGAACAAAACTAGCATTTAAACTCAAGTTTTCAACTATTCTATTCGTACTAAAAATTGTAACATAAAAAACTTTAACGATCACAACTAACACGTAATTAATAGATGTACGGATATAAAAAAATTTAATTATATCCAATTTAAAAATTTATAAAATAATAATATTTTATTTAATCAATACTTATTTTTAGTGTATATTTTACTATGAAAAAATAAATTGATTACAACCCGCAAGAGTGTACTACTTTTGGATCACACATAACACAAATATGAACGCAAACATAAACTTATTATGTGTGCAATATGTATGCTATGTGTGTGTGTGTGTGACAACACGTGCCTTATTTTGTGATGATTAAGTTAAACAAAATATTATACAAATTAAATAATTAATAACTGATTAGTGGTTGAAGTGTCTGAACAGATGTCTGAACGTCAACCACAAACTAAAGAGTGTGTCACTCCAGTGACAAAACGGAAGAAAAACAAAGAAAAGAAGAGATTAATGACATTATTTAGAGCGCCATTAGTTAATGATAGTTTGGTTCGTATCACTCAAAACGATGGCACAACTCTTAAACAATCGTTACTCGATATTATCAAACATAACCCATATTTAAAATTACATCAAAAGCCGAAAATCGATAATAAAACAAGTAAATTGTCGGACGAATTGGTGATCGGTTTAAATTCGGTGATTCGCGGCATTCAAAGCTCGCGAGTGATTGGCGTTATATTATCGGAATGGATTGCCATTCATTTGCGCGACACTATCATCGAGTTATGCGCCAATCGATCCATTGATTGCGTTTGTGTTGAATGGTTTGACGAAATTAAAAATAGTCTAAACATTAGTTGTTTGACTGTATTGGCATTCAAGCCTAATATTACGTCAAATAATGCAATATTTCGGGAGTTTTATAACTGTTTCCGAAGTTTAGTCGACAAAAATAATACAAACGTTAAAAATAATGATTTTAATGAAGAAAAAAGTGTAATAAAAGATTTAAGTGAGAGTGAAATGACGGATAATGACACTAAAAGCGTAGATAATAGTGAAACATCGCTTAATTTTTATACTAAAATTAATTTCGATAATTATAGTGAGTTAGTCAGAGCTAAATATAAATTTGTTAACGATGTTAACGATGCTCGCAATACAGATATGTTTCGCAACGGAGCGATGTTCGTACCATTAGCTCAAACCAGTGATGTTTACTTTCCAATGAGAACAGTATCGAAAAATAGTTTTTATGCCAAAATTGATATACCAGTTGAGGTACAGGAGAACGAGAGAACGCATGAAATACAGTTCGCAGAAGCCTTAATGAATGTCAGTTCACTAAATGTGCATCAAATGCAAAACAGTGAGTGCAGCCAAAAAAGAAAAATAAATAGAATAAATTATCGCTGTCCGCAAATAGTACGTCTAGAGTATAGCACTAACACTAACACTAAACCAAACGCTACGCACGACAACCGCAATCAAACGCCAACCAACAAAAAACTCAAGATTAATGCAAAAAACAAAAAGTTTAAATCACATAACTCTTAATAAATAAATATATTGCTTTAATTATTTTGTTTTCATTTTTTAAAACAAATACTATATGCTTATTTGAAATAACGCTTATTTTAGTTTTGTTTTGTTTATTAGTGATATTTGTAATTCAATGGTTATTTAAAATATAATAAAGAATTTAATGGATATTTTAAAATTTTCTGCCTTATTTATACTCGACAAATGTTGATATATTATCAGATTAAATATGATATAAATGTATGGTTAATACAGTTATGCAAAAACATTATACGGTATTTGGTCACGAACTTACTAGACTAGTAAATCGTTAAAATTCTCAGGTATGAGCCCGACCCGAACCCTGAAAGATTAAAGTTGGGACAGACCAGAGCCCGATTATTTTCTAAAGTCGTAAATTACCGCACGATTCAATAAGTTGCGTAAAAAATTTATTTATTTAAAATCGTTGCTATATATGAGCTTAAAACAATATTTTATTCATTTTAACAATTCTTTATTGAATTTTAGTTATTTTTAAATATTAATTTAATAATTGTCAAACGTAAACGTTGTATTTTGAATTTTTAAATTACAAAGTATATACAAATCAGAGAAAAAAGCGTTGCTCTGCCGAAGGAGGACTTTTGTCGTTTACATATGGACTGTAACTATGGTCTAGAACTTAGAACTTACCATTTAACTATGTCCTGTTTCAACGAAAGATGTTGAGCCATCTACTGTCAAACAGACAAACAATACCTATTTATCAAATCTAATTCTGTTATTTTTCTATAATAACTAATTTAGCAATAAAGTAAAATAGATTAAAATAATTATTAAAAAACTTTTTTTAAAGCTAACATTTCAATTTCAACTCAAACATTACTGGACAGAACTCGAACATTCCCGACCAAAACCCAAATTTTTTGAGCCCAACCTGAAAATATGCGATATTATCACAACCTACCCGGACCACACCCCGACCGACCTGAACCCCACACGACCCATTATGACCCACCCCAACCACCTAGACCCCACCTGGATCCAACCTCACCCAACACCGAACTACCCCGACCCCACCACGACCCGGACCACACATGGAACCCACCGAACCCCACCCAGACCAACCCCATCCCACCGAGACCAACCCCAACCATCTATATTACCCGGACTACAACCCTACCAATACTATAGGTACATAATTTTTAAAAATTTTCTACCTACCCCTTAGGGGTTTCTCATCCACCACATCGATTTACCCCTCGAAACTGAAGTGTATGGACTGTAGTTATCGGAACTGTATGCAACTGACAACGTTAACAGCTGAGGAAGAAAGCCGAGAAGAACAACGAGATACCACCAAAAGCTATACCACAATTTTCACTTAGAGTGAAATTAATGTTAAGCATAGGCTATGAAAACAGTTAGCAAAACGTTAGCATTCAAGCATTGAAAATCATTTATTGAAAGCAAAGGGTTAGATATACAAAACGTGTAATACAATAGTAAGCATAAGGTAACAGTAATGACTAAAGGTATACATTTGTTAACGAATTGCAATGAGTAATCAAAGTTCTAGAAAAATCTAGAACTGTACAATAATAGTGTTGTGACATGATGTCACATACACTACAGAATCAATATAACTTTTTATTCTGAGTGCAATGGTATAGGTGTTAATGGTTATATTTTAAATTTTTTCCACCTCAACTCTCCTGATAGTATCACACCTCCTTTAAACCCCTTTATTTGATCCCTACACATTGAGCTGAATCCATTGCTATAGGTGTCCAGGAAAGGAACCAATAAAGACTTCACAGATAAACAGACAATCAAACTTTGAGACTTATATATTAAGTTATGATAATCTGACCAAACGTAACTCATTGGGGCATAGTGTAAGTGGAATTGTTTTATATTTTGATCCAAAAGACTCGGGAAAATATTCAAAAATATTAGGAATAATTTATGGGATTTGAAAACGTTTTGACTGAAACGGTTGGATGACAGGAAAGAGAGAGAGAGAGAGAGGAGATAAAAAGTGAGGTGTGGGTTTTACCAGCCAATTAGATTGTAGTTGCAACAGGGGGTGCATAGGTTGGAACTGTCACCTTGAACCCTAAAAGTATCACGTTATCAGTTTTGATGTTAGTGTAAAACTTGATTATGTTGTGTAAAAGAGTTATCAAAATTTAATACGCTTTATATTTTTAGATTAATCGAAAATATCGATATATTGTTAATTTAAAGTCGTATCGTTTTAGATTAGAACTAACTTTAGTTATTTGCATTGAAATTAAAACAAGAGTTTTTCTGTGTTTTCTACAATATATTTTAAACTGTTTAATATATTTAACTTACATGCTGCACTTACAACAGAAGATTATGTTATTGAATTTTACAAATAAATTTGGATTATTACATGGACTTAACCTGTTCACAAAAGTAGATTAAACACATTTATCATCACCAAAATATCACAAAAGTATTAAAGGGTAAACAAATTTGGGTAATTGGAATCATTTGTTGTCAAAATTATATATTTAAATTATAAGAGTTCACGATAAAAAGAAGATTATTAAAATGCAAAAGAATATACATTCATAATCGTTTTGAATAATGCAAAAAATACGGGTTTAAAAAACATCGTTCTGTTTATGATCAAAAAGATATTGTTTCGCAAGTCAATTGTTAAATTCAAACTAAATCATGAAAAATCTTTTAACAATTGAATTGCTACACAATATTTTTCTGACCATTGATATTTCATAGATTGTTATAAGTTTTAAATCAAGAAAATTAGAAATTAATGTGTTTCGTGAGAAATTCATATATTCATGATTTTAATTGAATATATCGAATGCAGAATTAGTTGAAACGAATCCAATATTGAAAAAAGCGCATAATAATATGTTTAATCTTTCTGGTCTATAACCAGGTAAACTGTTTTAGAAACTTAAGTTTTTGATAAATAGAATTTATAATGCAAGACTTTCCAACGCCTGAACCACCGATGATTACGTAGTAAATTGCTTCAGTTTTAGTTTTAATACAAAATAGTAAAATAATGAAATATTTACATTTTTTTTCGATCAATGAGCCCATCAAATCCAAATATTCATCGTTGCTTTTATATTTAGTTGTCAACAATTTTTCCATTTTTTTTGTTGATGGTGTATCACTAATATCTTGTGTCAGACTATAAGGAACAATACAACATCATCTATAAAAGTGCCTGAGTTCCCATTTACATATGAAATAAATTGTTTAAAGTTCCCAGTTACATTTAAATATGATATGTTTGTATATGAAATAGATTTATTTGTTTATCGTGGTTCGACGTAATATATGTTTGGAAATAAAAGCTCTTCAGCAAAGTCGTCTCGTAATAAAGATATGGGATTAGTTCCTTCACCTGGAGCAAAGACTAATGTTTGATTAATATCAGTATCGCAGCACAATGTGTGGTTAGTGATCATATTAAATTCTTCTATTTCTATATTATCTTCAAGTTCATCGCTTATTAAAACTTTATCTTTTAATTTATTATTATTTGATGTACCTTGTATTTAATGTATTATTTGTCAGCCCCGAGGGCCCCTGAAGATTTCAACGGACCGGGTCGGGCCGGGCTAGGGCCTGAAACAATAAAATGTCGGGCCGGTCCGCCGGGCCTTGATTTAAATATTTCAAGGCCCAAACCACTAGTTAAATTAAATTTTTTCTAATAAACGAACTTGATGTTAAGCTAATGTAGTAATATAATTAAAATAACTATGTACAGTTACTATCACCAAAAAGTGAATGATATGTCACAAAATATACACTATTTTATGCTATAGTTTGTGACCTATCATTCAATTTTCAGGCTATAGTAACTGTAAATAAAACTTTAAAAGTATAATATTTATCATTTATTTATGAAAAAATCTTAAATACGAGCAAAAAACAATTATAATTCATAGAGCGCCCGTTATATTTATCAGGCCGAATCGGGCCGGGCTTTGCGTTTTTTAAAAATAATCGGGCTAGGGCCGGGCCGGGCGTCAACATTTCGAGCCCATGTCGGGCTCGGGCCTAAAAATTTTTACGATTTGAAAGTCTAATGTTCATGTCTATCTTCTAAAATAAAAAAGTTTTCATTTATATTCTGGTGTTTATTTATCCAATTTACTGAAATGTAAATATTTTCTTGTTTGTATAATGGTGTTGTTATTAAATATTTTACTGCATTATTGCAAACCGCAGGCCTAATCGTTTCATATAAGTAATGTGTTTGGTAAACATTTTTTGCTTAAGATTTAATTGTATAGTGTGTGTGATATCGAATGTTCGCTGCAGTATACTTACTGATATATGTCTATCAAAATAGGATTATTCACTATATTTGCTTTAATTCCATATTGTCGATCACGTTTGCTAAGTTCCAGTATTTCCATAAATAGCAATCGAGGTGAAGTTAAAGTTAAGAGTTACAAGGTTTATTAACCCAGTTAAATTTAAGCTTAACCCTAGTTAACACGTTAACTTTATTTAATTTTTTTATATCAGTTTTCATGAATATTATTAAGAAATCGGGTAATTTAAAAAACTATTTTAGTTTTAATGTTAATAAAAAATTTAAATATAATTATTTTTCACGTTATAAATTTCAATTATAAAAATTCAATTAGAATTTAATTTTTTTAATTTGTATTATTTTACTCGTATTTGATATTTTAATTAATTTTAGAATACCAAATCAAAAACGTGAGTTAACTCGAGTCAAAATTTATTTAATCGGTCAAAGTTAAAGTTAATAATGTTATTAACCGGTTAAGGTTAAAGTTAAAATATTGACACGAGATAAGCTTAAGAGTTAAGACATTTCTTTGACTTTTGTGCATCACTAGTTAGATCTATCTTAATGTTTGACTCATATTGTATTCGTAAATCATTTAATGAAGTAATTCTTTAATCTCACAACGTATCAGTTTTTTCGCTAATCAATCGCTTTCTATTTCTATATGTCGACGCTTGATATCATTTCTTGCATTCTTACGCGCTTCGGTATCTTATTGTTGTTCAATCTCTAGCCGTTCATCATTTCTTGCAATTTTATGCTCCAGTACTTCGTTGTTATTCCATTACTCGCCGTTCTTCGTCAAGCCTTACAAGTTTGTGTTTTTCAGAATTGGTTCGTTGTTATTGTTGATGTGTTGAAAAATTTTTTTCTTCGTTCATGATTTGATATTCAGATCATTCTCGTAATTTTCTCATTCGCTCCTTTGTCTTCAATTTTTTCAAATCATTTTTTGTTTTCATCAATGGTTAAATTTATATAGTTTTAAAATATTATTTTGTTTAATTACTAATCAGTTAAAAATAATTACATTGTTTGTATAAATATAATCAAATTTTATATACACTCCTACATTATTTTTAAATAATAATAAATATTATTACAAACAATACAATATTTTAATAATTTATGTTTTAAATTAATAAAAAATTTAAAAAATAAGAAAAAGAAATAAAGAATAGTTTATAGTAATTTATAATAATCTTATACTTTAAATTGAATCATATCATAATTGGAACAATACCACCACCCGTGTAACCGTTAGAAATACTGAAATTCTGTAACAGGTAAGTGGTGTGGAATTTCTTCACTGAATCAATTACAGCAAAGTTTTCACCAATCAATTACAGTTTTGGTGCCATAAGAAATTTATAATTTGTCAATTTTTATTTTCCTGAAATTACTAAAATTATTACAACAATGTATTTTTTAAATTTTAAATATTTTCCTTCATTTAATGTTTTCATCAATTATTTTACCCAACAACGCATTTTCTCAACGATGAACATTTACAACAATGAATTTTAAAAAAAGACTCCTATCATCAAAAGACTCCTATCAGACTCCTATCCCTTCATTAATATAAAGAAAAAATCGCTTTATTAACATAAAGATAGAGCACGTAAGGACAGACATACAGACGGAGAGACAGACATGGTCAAATCCATAAGCTCGCCTTTTTTTAAAAAAAAGTGAGATAGAAAATCATTTTCTTATAATTAAATATTTAATATTAATTATTAGGGAGTTAAAAATCGTTAATTAACGATTAAATTTTTCACCTGAATTCCTTAATTCGAACCATACCTTACGTAATAATAACCA
>JAQGAW010000960.1:0-22584 GCA_034698025.1 Phthiracarus crinitus | reverse complement strand
GTAACATATGCCGGTGTTTGACTGTATATAAAGTGGCATATGCCACTTTTTGATAGTACTTCTTAAAATTGTTTTGTAACATATGCCGAATATAAAGTGGCATATTCCGTTAATCTGAGTGGCATATTCCTTTTTTAACAGAGTGGCATATCCCATTTTCAAAGTTGCATATTCCGTTTTTCAAAGTGGCATATTCCATTTTCCGTTGTGGCATATTCCGTTCTTATCGGAGTGGCATATTCCTTTTTTTAAATTGGCATATTCCGTTTTTTTGAGTGGTATATAATGACAATCTGCTATTTTTTCTTCAACAATAAAATTAGGAGGCTTAAATAAATTATTATTTTACTTTAAACTTATATTATAGACAGTTTTTTTGGACTCCTACTGTTAGTACTTATAATATTATTTATTTTAAAAGTTACATAAATTTTTATTGTTGCAATAGTACTTCAAGAGATGTTTTAAAAATCAAAGCTCATAACTCATTCAAACTTCAAACAGGAAAGGTCACACAAAATTTTATCTCATAAATAATAATTTACTACAATTCTAACATTTATAATGCAAGACGAAGAAGATTTGAGAAGACAGAGTAACAATGAAAGAAAATGAAAGCAGAGAATGAATAAAGAATATTTAAGAAAAGAAATGGAAAAGAAAAGATTTGCTCGTTAAGATCAAGATAGGAGGCGTGAAGAACAAATGAAAAATACAACAGCGCATCAATTGACTCGTCAAAATCAAGATAGGAGGCGTGAAGAACAGAGTAAAGATACAACAGCGCATAAGTTGGCAAGACTTTTATTAATTGAAAATATTGATTTTGAAAACATTAGACAACAATATGAAAAGAAAATTAAATTAGGACCAACAATAGCATGTAACAGTTGCAACGGATTATGGTTTGAATAATCAATATCTAAAAGAAGCACAAGCGCACTGTACTGAAAAGGAGTAAGCCAAGATTTTCTTATTTCCATATGTACAACAATTAAAACTGAAGTTAACCTTTGCCACACGTGCTTTAGTGATGTAATTCAGAATATTATGCCAAAACTTTGTGCCATAAATGGTTTTGTTTTCAATCCAATACCAACCGAACTTGAAAATTTAACAACACTTGAAGAACGAATGGTGTCACCACGAATTCTTTTCATGCAAATAAGACCGCTTGGGATTGACAAACAATATGGATTGCAAGAAAATGTGGTTAACGTGCCGATATCTGTCGACACTTCTGTTTCTGTACTTCCACGAACTTTTGACAACACACAAACCGTTCAGATCAAACTAAAGAGAAAAATGATTTATAAAAGCCATTACAAGTTTGAAACGGTAAGACCAGCAATTATTTATAATGCAGCAAAATATTTAGTCACGACACCATTATATAAGCTTGAAAATATAAACATAACCGATAACTGGATTTATAATTACAACAATGAAATAGAAGACTTTGTAATCAACAATTAAGATAAACATGACGATACAGTTTTAACTGAGGACATGGAAACAGAATGGAATGAAGTGCGTGAGCCAGATAATTTTATTACGAACTCCACACTATGGCATGATAATAGTACCGCAATCGCTTTCGCACCAGGTAAGGGAAATCATCCACTATCGCTATTTAGAGATACATATGTTGAAGAACTATCATTTCCAACAATATACAGTGGAGACGAGCGACAATTCGCCAAATCATCATATGTTGACATTTGTAAGTGGAAATTACGAAACAAAGATAGACGAAGTTGCAAACCTGACAAAATATTCTTCATGTATAAGAAACGACAGTTGAAAATGTTAACTGAGCAAATCAACTTACATCTAAGGAAAACTCGACGTAATCAAAATTTAACAGCCGGTCAACTTCTAAACACTGAATTTGTCGATAACCTATGTAAAGTTGACGACGGCTATAAATTTCTTAAACTCGATAGATCATCACCAGTTTATTGGGAAGAACGAAAACGCGAAGTGTTAGCGATGATTCGCCAACTTGGTCTTCCAACTTTATTCGTAACATTTTCGGCAGCCGAAACCAAATGGACAGAATTAATTGTTATTTTAATGAAAACCGTACGTGATATCAATATTACTGAACAGGAAGCGAATAGTATGGAGTATCAACAGAAATGTGAATTAATTGAGTCAGATCCAGTTACTTGCGCGAGATATTTCGATAAGCGCATTAGGGAACTATTCCGTGTTCTCGAACATTCTAAGGGACCATTCAAGGATAATCCGATTACTGACTCATACGTACGCGTAGAATTTCAACATCGCGGTAGTCCTCACGTGCATTGTTTGCTATGGATGAAGGATACACCCATTTATAGAAAAAGAGAAAATAATCAACAATGTATTGATTTTATTGAAAAATACATAACTGTTTATAGTACAACTGATGACAGCGAAATGGAATCGTTATTAAAACTACAAACTCATAGACACTCGTTTTCGTGCAAAAAATTCAAAGCAAACGAAACTGTATGCCGTTTTGATTTTCCACAACTGCCAATACCATACACAATGATACTTGAACCATTAATAGAATCAGAACAAAAACAAAGTTATAGCAAACAATATTCAAATATGAAAGCAAGTTTAAAGAACAAAGATAATTTTTGAAATTTTTCAACATTTTTAGAACATCACGGATAATCTTTAACTGATTATATAATTATTTTACGATCACAACTAAAACACCCAAAAGTATTCCTTAAAAGGGGTATTCAAGATTTAAAAATAAACAATTATAATGCCAATATTTTGAAATTACATCGCGCCAACATGGATATCCAATTTATATTAGATCCGTATAGCTGCGTCCAGTATATACTTAATTATTTGAATAAATCAGATCGTGGAATGTCTAAGTTACTTAAAGACGCAGTTGATGAAGTAAAAGCCGGAAATTACAGCATCCGTGATCGATTGAAAATTGTAAGCGACCGATATCTTAATGCGACTGAAGTAAGTGCTCTGGAAGCTGTTTACCAATTATTTTCGATGGAAATGAAAAGATCTAGTCGAGGACACGTATTCATTAATACAGGTGATCGCGAACATAGGTACACAATTGTTAAATCGGAAAATCAATTACGTGCAATGGAAGAAGATTCAACAGATATATACCAAACTAACTCAATCGAGTATTATCCATTACGTCCAGATTGTTTAAGTAACATCTGCTTGGCTGACTTTTTATCTCATTATAACAGACACAAAAATCAAATGAAAAGTGAAAACAAACCAAAATGAAGATTTAGTTGAAGAAATAGAACTAGCGACGAACCAAATTTTACAGTTAAAGAACAATTACTGGATATATCGAGAAAAGGAAAAATTTAAAAATTATTAGATATCGGCGATATAATTTAAAATTAGATGAACTTAATTTTTATCGCGAGCAGTGTATGCTTTATCTTCCATGGCTTAACGAAATGAAAGATCTCATTAATACTGATATAAAGAAAAAATATTACGATAACATCTCAATTATTAATACAAACGCCCGAAAATACATTAATAACTTTACTGATGTAAAAGATTTTGAGGAAATGTTCAAAGAAATCGAGATTAACGAAATTATTGATAATGAAAATGAGGAACATAATAATGAGTTTACAGTATACACAATCGATAACAATGCACAGTATAGCCTTAGTAAAGATATTAGTAACTCGCTGCCGAAAACCAATATTGAACGATTTCTTACACCAAAGTGTATAAATGAAGAAAGTTATTTTACAATAATGAGATCACTAAACTTGAAACAAAGACAATATTGTATGAATGTAATATATCGTATTAAAACAAAAACCGATCAAATTTTAAATATCGTTTTTGGTGGTGCTGGAGTAGGAAAATCAAAATTAATTAGCGCCTTAAATCAATCTATGCTACGAATTTACAACTCACAACCTGGTATTAGACCTGATTCTATAAAAGTTCTACTATGTGCTCCAACAGGTAAAGCAGCTTTTAACATTGGTGGCATGACTTTGCACTCAACATTTTCACTACCAGTAAATCAGTGCAAGTCTGATGTCAAAAGTTTAAGTGCTGATTTGCGAAATACTCTACACTCTAAACTTGAAGATTTAAAAGTTATTATTATAGATGAAATTTCTATGGTAAGCGTAACGATGCTAAAGCAAATTGATTTCCGGCTAAAAGAAATATTTCACACGACAGAACGATTTGGTGGAAAATCCATAATTTGTTTCGGCGATTTTCATCAACTTAGACCAATTCAAGATAAATTCGTTTTTCAATCAGCAAGCAGTAAATATGATCAATTATTTGCAAATACACTGTGGGAACCATTCACTGCTTTTGAACTGACCGAAATAATGAGACAAAAAAATGATTTACTTTTTGCGAATGCTCTGAACAACTTAGCTGTAGGCGCATGCACACTGGATGATATCGCATTATTTAAATCGCGGGAATTATGTAATTTAAAGACTCAACCACCAAGTGAAACAATACGACTGTTCAAAACAAATGATGAAGTTGATGCGTATAATCGTATTGCAATATCGCTTAACAAAAACATGGAATTTGTTACTATTGCTGAAGACATAGCTGTTGGAGACGTGTCATTGGAAGTTAAAAACTATGCACTAAATACTGTTAAAAATCTTCACAGTACTAAAACACTTGGTTTGCCAGCATCCATAGTTTTTAAAGAAAGCACAATTTATATGGTAACAGTGAACGTAGATGTGGAAGATGGACTGGTTAACGGTGCTAACGGTATTATTCGTAAAATTGAATGCATATTTGATAAACCGATACGAGTTTGGATTGAATTTTTTGACAATAATATTGGATCTAATACAAGAAGTAAATTATTGAATTTATCAAAAAGATTCAACTACGGTGCAACTTGGACTCCGATCGAAAGAATAACACGCGAAATCGCACCTATGCGAAATCAAAATGTACGAGTATGTCGCACACAATTTCCATTAGTAGCAGCTGAAGCTATAACTATTTGTAAGGCACAGGGTCAAAGCTATGACAATGTAGTTGTTAAATTGTCAAAACGTATGTTACGCTCCGAAGTATATGTTGCAATGAGCAGAGCTAGATCAGCTGATGGCTCATACATTGATGGCACTTTTGAACAACCAAACGAAACTCCAACTGTAATATTAGTTGAAAACGAATTATCGCGATTAAGGACATCAGCTGCTTTATCATTTGTTTATCCATTTCTATCAACTTACGAAACTACTGGTATTAAAATAATTTATCATAACATTCAATCGCTTGGAAAGCATTTCGAGGATATTATATCCGATCCAAACTATACTTGCGCTGATATTATTTTATTTGTCGAATGTTGGACATCGAAATATGATAGCTATGATTTACCAAACTTCAAAGTATTATCAAGTATAATGTCAACGAATAAAGCTTCTGGAAGTGTGGTTTATAATAAATCTATTGGAAAACGATTATTTGAATACTCAGTCATCAACATTAAAGGACATTTCGAATGTATTGGTTTCGAACTTAAAGATATTGCTATTTTACTATTGTATTCTTCACCACAAAATAATATTAGTACACTCCTCACAAACATCTATATTTGTTTGGATAAAATCGATAACGAAAATGTAATTTTGTTGGGTGACTTTAATATTGATGGAAACAAAAATCCCGGACAAATTCTTATAACTCATTTACAATCAAAACGATTCATTCTAAAAAACAATGCGATAACAACAAATGGCAATTCAATTATTGATTTGGTTTTCTTTCGCGGAGTTGACACTCAAGTGTTTTACTATGATTCTTACTTTTCATATCATAAATCACTTTGGTTTGCGTTAAATTAAAAGACAAAGACATTTAAAGATATGTATGAACAATTTTATATATAGTTAAATAAAAATTTATTTTATCTATCCTCAAAACTTTTGTTCATTTATTATTCCGTTTTTCTTAGTGGCATATATTCTGTTTTTCTGAGTGGCATATTCCGTTTTTATCAGAGTGGCATTATCCGTTTTTCTGAGTGGCATATTCCGTTTTTATCAGAGTGGCATATTCCGTTTTTCTGAGTGGCATATTCCGTTTTTCCTGAGTGGCATATTCCGTTTTTCTGAGTGGCATATGCCGTTTTTTCAGAGTGGCATATTCCGTTTTTCTGAGTGGCATATTCCGTTTTTCTGAGTGGCATATTCCGTTTTTAGAGTGGCATATTCCGTTTTTAGAGTGGCATATATTCCGTTTTTCTAAGTGGCTTATTAAGTTCTTATCGGAGTGGCATATTCCACGAATATCTTATATTAATATATAATCACAAAATTAACAAAGATATAAAAAAAATTATTAAACACAAAACCGCAAAGTCAGATATTGTGACCATTTCGATCTTGTTTTCTTATAAACTCAATGTTTGGAAAAATTTAATTACAAAATTTTTTGAACTATTAATATCGTTATTTGAACCAAAATTAGATATTTACTGGATAATGGTTTGATTAGTTTTTAGAATAGCAGTTAACACCTTAAAATAATGATTTAGAATGTAAAGTTGAGATCGAAGCGTTAGTAATATGCTGAGTATCAGATTCTGAATGAAACTAAAATATTCTTTTGAAAATCCTGTATTTGAAGCGCGTTAACAAAAATAAGAACTAGTTTTACCATAGAAGGACTTGCTATTTTGCAAGTAAGTTCTAAAATTACAGTATAAAGCAGTTACATTTTAAAATCGTTTGCGCAAAATGTGCGAAGATTAAAATAATTACAGTATTTTTTAATGGGAGAGGTCATAATTTATTGCCCTAATTGTTAACGTTATGCTTATTAACATAAAGACGAGTGTACTATTAGCTATATTTTAAATGTTACACACAAAAAAAGCTTACATTAATGAAAACTGAATACATTTGCATTTACTTATAATAAAATATAATATAAGAAAATGCAAATGAAAAGTTAATAAAATCACTTAAGAATGTGTTTTTTCTAGTATTTGAAAATTCTAAAATAAAATCAAGATTGCGGAAGGTATCGAAGGGTAAATGTCATTCTTTAATGTAAATACTTTACAAAATTACTGTAAAGTATTTTTGTCAGATAATGCACGAAAATTATATGTTGATTTGGGACACAAATATGACTCATTAATGCTTTAAATGTTTTAGGGAACAAACTTTTCACAACTAAATAAGAGACAATTATATTTAAGAAATAATTATAATTTAATTTTTTTGTCGCTTTCTATGTTTTATTGTGCTTATAAATTAAGAAATATCTGTTTGCAGTTCATCATAATAATAACCAATTTATTTTTCTATGTTCATAGTCGTTAACTGTTTTAATTAATACATTCAACTCGCGCAACATATTCTCATGTATGAAATTAATTATGCCTCAGAAAATCGTGGATTAGCTAACACTACACCACAGCGCATAACAACATAGCGCTGCACACCGCACACACCACACCAGTACATCATATACATGTATAATGCAGTGTTAATGGGTGTGTCGTGACGTCATCATTGCTTAGTTTATTATTATATAATCGTATAAACAATAAAATCATGAATTGAAGCGAATTACGAGTGTCAATGAAATTAACGATTTATCTGATCTGAAAAACCGATCGTAAATAAACAAAAACTGATAACAATATCGATATCCGCCGTTCGTATGTGTGGTTTAATTTTTCTATAAAAACTCCAATGTTTTGATTGGGAATACAGTAGAGTTGTTCGCCATTACGTGTTTAGGTGTCGACACAAACTCGCGATAATTTCAGATAAAGTGTCATTAGTATTCAATTGGTGAGTGGAATGAATAAACAAAAATAATATATCATAATTGCTATGATATGAACGAATGTTAACCTCAAACGTTTAGAATTAATTATTAATTATAACTAATTTTTAGGTGCTCTGAGAAAATATGCATTTATTTATATGATCATTGAATTTTTTAAACTCGCATTTACTGAATACTATAGTAAATGAATTGGCGATAAACGGAATCATGTTTCATAATATTATCGCCACAATTCATATGTGAATTATTATCGCAATTATTAATCGTGTTTTTATTGCCTGTTGTTTGGACTCGTAAACGATTCGATAGTAGTTATGGCGAACGTGAGGGCAGAGATATTAGCGGCCAGTCGTTCGCGAACGGGTTGGCAGGAGTATAGACAAGTGAATCACGACAGACGACCAATGATCGACTCATTGAGGCTAACGTTTGAGGAAAAGTGTGTTTTGAACGATAAAAAGGACGCCAACGCTACCAATGGTAACGGAACTATGAATGATAGCAAATCGAGTCGTAAATTGGGCACAAAAGTGAGTGCAATCGCTAATCTATTTCAGTCACTATCACCTCCACCGCCGAAAGAGTTGTCATCTTCGTTCCCTAAGACGCCTATCGGTGGCAATACTTCTTCATTTTTGCATAAATCAAACAGTGCCAGTAATATAAACATTCCGCAGATTAACCACAAGAGTCGGCACAGTTCTGTGTCCGAAACGACGCAATGCTCATCGCATGTCAGTGAAGACAAAAAATTGATGACTAACGGCACTTCCGATAAATTAAAAAATAATGATTTAGTGAATTCGATTTCGAAAGATAAAACCAGTTTAGCGCAAAAACCGATCACCAGTTCTAAACAAGAGAATAGTAATACGAAAAGTTCACAAAATTTAATCGAAAATAATATGATTAAGCGAACGGAGAGCAGAGTTTCGAGATTTAATAACGCGAAAGCGATTTTCGAAAAGTTGCAGACAAATGATCCGAAGAAAGCCGAGAGTAAAGAATATTCCGATATTCATATAAACGAAGGCTTTATAAGTGCCAAAATACCATTTCAATCAATTAATAGTCACATAAGTATTTCCGATTCAAGCGCTAGTGATTCATCCAATAATGTCAACTCATCTCAACAATCAGATCACAATATAATTAAGTCTCAACCGCGAGACGACACTGATATAATCATAGATCACAATATTACTGATAAAATTTCATCAAAACCGAAAAAAATTGATGACAACAATTGCGATAAAATCAATATAAATGATTGGAACAATGAATTGAATAGTTTGCCTCCCGTTCCCATTCGACGCTCGAAAGCAATGCATTCGAATTTGAGCGCTACTAATCACGAACAGTTCAATGCATTCGATTGCCATAATAATTCGTTAGAGATTGAGGATAAGTGCCACAAAACAACGTCTAACTCGTCTGCGAAAGAAGAATTAATTGCCAAAATAATGCTTGAGATATCAGAAACTCGCGAATCCGACGCATCCGTTAATTCAGCGAACAATTTTCAAGATCTCACTGATTTGAATAGTTGTGATACGACTGGCATTCCAGATATTCTTGATTTCGACAAATGCTTCCAAGACGTAGAGATGATGACTGAAGAAGAGGCTCAGAAATTATTGAGTCGAAAGTCATGGCAGGAATTGCTTTCTAACGAACAATTACAGTCAGAATTAGATGTACTTTCAAATATTAATAGCAAACAATTGTCTCAGAAAAATGAAGAAAATTGCGTCGAAGAAGTTGGAAATACGCAACAAATTGTGAATATTTCAAAATCTTCGCTTGTGTTCGATAAGAACTTAGCAAATGGTAATATGGGTTTTGATGAGTCAGACACGACCGGAATTATTGAAGAAAATGATATGTCTGTATTGAATGGCGAAACCAGTATTATTCTCGATGATATCGAGTATCATCTTCTATCTGATGGACATTTTTATATTGAAACGGCTGGTCTCCCAGAGAGCGACAACGAAACCGAAGATTGTGTTTCACTGCTTTTATGCGCAGTTCAGCCGCGAAAGAAGTCTAAGGTTAAGTTTAGTCCTAAGCCTATGAAAGTGTACAGCACTTATGCCGTTGAAGATTATGACAGACGTAATGAAGAAGTGGATCCTGTGGTGGCTTCTGCTGAATATGAGTTAGAAAAACGAATCGAGCGAATGGATGTGTTTCCCGTAGAATTAATGAAAGGTCCCGACGGTCTCGGACTTAGTATTATTGGGTGAGTTTTTGTATGTTCTTTATAATTAGAAGTTCAGCTCAAACTTAATCTTAAAGCAAAATTAGATACGCGTTAATAAATAGTGCATTATCTGAGCTTAATTATACTGTATATCATTTCAAGTATAAATTTATATAATTAATTAGTAATTTAAGTTAATTGATTCATTCTAATTATAATTATGTATATTCTATAAATAAGTGGATAATCATATCATTACTCGAAACTAATAATATTGTTTTATCTGTTAAAGTAAAACTATAAATTTTTATTTTGTGTTTTTAAGCTCAGATTACTAATTATTTATAACAAAACGATTGTTCACACGCTCCTGATTTAATCGTTTGCGAAAATGTTAAAATTCTAATTGTGTTTATTTTAAGACCAAAATTTTATAGTCAGATATATTAAGCTTATTTTATTTCATTTCTCCCAAAATCCTACGAAAACGCATTTTAAGTAATTAACCTCTAATGAATAAAAATAAATCATTATAAAAGGGTTTAATGACTCGCAAATGAGAGTGAATACGTTATGGGAAATAATTATCCATTTTTATACTTTATTTCCTTTTTTAAAAATGTTGAAGTTTTTTCCTGTTTTATCTAATCATTGTACTTATTGTTTGGATATTCCGTAATTTCAAACTACAATAATAAAGTTTTTGTTTCGTTATTTAAACTTTCGTAGAAAAACAATATATTTGATTCATTAAACTGTTTAACAGATAACAAAATAAATTTTTTATTCTGACTACAAAAAGCAGATTATATATGGATTTTTGTCTGCGTTTCAATTTGTCTGCACATTATTATCATGCGTTTTGTAATGTCATTTTATGTTTTATTGTTATAAAATATTTTGCAGTTCTTATCTAAATAAAAAAAATTGTATGCTTCATAACTTTGTTAAATGGATTTTTTACGATAGAATGCTTATTATAAACATTTTTGGGTAAATAGAATTGGTTTTGGAATTGAATATTACATTTTTTTGTCGATACGAATAGTAATTGATTTTAATATTCAATTTTGGAGTAGAATATGATCTTATGTTAATTTCGTTGGCATTTGTATATTGAAGTTTATTGATTAAAGTACAAAAATTGTCTTTACATACAAAATCTTCGAACAATTATGATGAACTAAATTATATTTTTTTAAATAAAATATGCATTAATTTGATTCTATTTATAAATTGTTTTAATAGTTTCCGATGCATGCAATTATCATATTTTTTAATGAAAGTTAAGAAAGATTATTCAAGAAATCGTTTTAAGAATTTATTTTTATTCAAACTTATTTGAATATACTTTTATGAAACTTATTATTTATAATAATCATTAGAGCCTCAAAATAATAGCATTTATTTAATATCAAATTAGCATTGCTATTAATTGCTGCAAAATTGTCCTAAAATAGCATTAAAAATAGCACTTATTTTTTTTAAAAAATATTAAGTATTCGTTAAAGAATTATCAAAATTTTCACAGAATGAAAAATTTTATAGTTACTGACTTTTAAAAATAATCGGCCAAATACTACTTTAGTATATTTTTGTAAAGAAATTTGGAAATTTTTTCAAATTTTATAGAATTAGTTCTGATTTTGCTTTAGAATTTTAGATAAGGTCGGCTAAACTCTTCGGATTTAAACGAAAACTTTTAAAATTGTGAAAAAATTGCATTTGAACGAGCAAAATAGCATTTATAGCGCTAATCATTAAAAATAGCATTTATAAATGGAGCTAAAATGGCTCCATTTAATGTGATTCTAGCTTATATAAAATTATATGCTTCTATATTATGTAATAAAAAGTAACAAATGCTAACATTTTGAGGCTCTACTAAGTAATCAATAATATTAAAAAGTTTGAAATATTTTAAGATTAAAATTGAAGTCATAAAACATTTTTAAAAATAAATTTTTACCAAAAGAAAAATTTAGAATTTTTATTAAATATATATCAATTTATCAATTTTATTACGTATGGAAAACACGAAATAAAAACCACATGCAACTACTAATTAAAATTCTTTTGAAAAACTGGCTTTTTTACCATTGATAACTAAAATTTATTAATTCTTTAGGGTATTTAACTACATTTAATTACATTCAGAATTTAAAAGATTTTGCGTCTTTTTTCGAATTTAGTTTATTTATTTATTTATTCGAATTTAGCTATACATTAGCCACCATACCATACTATATTTCTATTATTTCAATAATTATAGTTAATAATATTATATTATAATCATTATTAATTAAAGAATGGGTGTCGGAGCTGATGCTGGAATAGAAAAGCTTGGAATATTTGTGAAGACTATAACAGAAAATGGTGCCGCATATTGCGACAAACGGTAATTGCTTTATCAATAATATATCGTTAATCAATAATACTTTAATACATTATGAAATAAGGATTGCTGTAAACGACCAAATAATAGAAGTGGACGGCAATTCGTTAGTTGGAGTGACGCAGTCTTACGCGGCATCGGTTTTGCGAGCGACCAGTGGTCGCGTTCAGTTCATTATCGGCAGAGAAAAGGACACTGACAATAGCGAAATCGCGCAATTAATTTCACAATCACTGCAATCGGAACAATCAAATGATAATGATTATGGCGTTCGAAATGAGATGTTTCAGTCGACTGACGATAATGCGATGAGTGGTGAACGCGTTAATCATTGTGACGCATATAAAGCTGATTGCGATCAAAATGCTGACACAAACTCCAATGAATTGGTTGAATCGGAATCTAATATCGAAACTTCGAGCACTAATTTAGTTAACGAAGAACAAAATGAAATCGAAATTATAAAGAATAGGCTATATGAGTGGCAATGCAAGTATTCGTCGCTTAACGACGAATTTAATAAAATGAAGCAAAAATATGAACTAAAAACGTGCGAAATGCAGAGTCAATTGGAGGATCGATTGGTTCAGTTCCAACAAAGCGAATTCGCATTGAATTGCGCGCGAAAAGAGATCGAACAGTACAACAGAATGTTGGATGACCTGAAGATTCAATATTCAACACTAGAGAAAAAGTATCACAAAGCAAAAAAGATCATCAAAGAGTTGCAACAGAAGGAACAGCTATTGGTTAATCAAAAAGAAGAGACGCATATTTAATTATGAGACAAATATGATCACAAAACCGAAGAAAAAAAGTAATTTAATGCAATTTGTTATTTAAGATTTATATATACATTTATAATTATTTGATTACTGCCATAATTTGTATTATTTTAGGTAAACATAATTTTTTAGGTAATATTTTAATTTAAACTTTTTACATTTATTGTGGTAATATTAGTGAAAAGCAAATTTTTTGGAATCAAATTTTATGGTATTTTGGGTAATGTTTAATATTTCTAAATGTAGCGTAGAATTGCTTTATGAAAATTAAGTGCTCAACCAATTTTTTACATGACACACACACACTTATTGTTCATCTGTGTTCATCTTATCATATCATTTTTATTTTTATTTTTTGATATTTTTTTGAGCACATTTCCCCTCTCTTTAAACCAAAGAACCTATTCGTGTCCTCGAAATGATTATAACCCGAAAATCTATATCACAAAAATATAGACATAATTTTAACTAAGCTTATCGTAAAAGTGTCACATTATTTCGTCTTTCAAACCTATCTTATTCACGGCTTTACTTGATTGCGACCAAAACTTTACCACAAGAACTGTGTGGAATTGAAAATCTACTTTCCATTCTTGTTATTATTAGGTATCAATCAATTAATATGTAATATCAAATTTAGTATTTTCTAATTATAGCAGAAAATAAAATTAATTAGTAGAATACATTATACCGTAATTAATATTTAATAAAATGAACGATAAGTGTATGGCATATAATACATCAATTTTACGTAAGCCTGAATTAATGTATTAATTTAGATAATAGTGCATAACTATTCATAAGATATTTAATATTCAAGTGTGGAAATTAGATCCGAGGGTTTTTTTTATTAAAAGTCTGATTCGTGAGAAGCAAACTTTTAATTAGAAAGTATGCTAACTTTCTTTACTCAATTTTATCTTTAAAAAACATGCGGAAAACTTAATAATTGTAAATATGAATTGTGGTGTTAGTTGTAAATCGAATTTTTTAATAACTGTGAGCAAATGTGAAAAAGCACCGAATTGATTGATACAGCATATTAAATAAATAAATATATATATATAAATTTTTAGCTCGATTTGTGAAAACAAAATCGAGTTTTTTATTAATTTAAATTAGAAATTTAGCGAAAATCAATTAAGTGTAGGCATATAGTCATTATATAACCGCAAGCACGATATAAATGCAATTATTATTTAAAAAAGAACGTTTAGCGCTTTATTATAACTTATTTTAGAATTTTAATAATTAGTATTATTTTTTTATAATTTTTTGAAACGTTTTTTTGGTATGCATTGTTATTTTTATTTTTTGTTAGTTTATAAACTCGCGACAAATCACTGATTCTTAATGCGCAGAGTTTAGTGAAATCTTATTTAATGCGTTGAAGGATTGTAAATCAATTTAAACTTTTTATTATTATATCATTTTTTTCTAAAAATTTTTTATTGCTATAAAAATAAATCAATATTATAATAAAATACGCTTCTCATAAAATATCGCTATTATTTATTATCTCATTATATTATATACAAATATTGTAAAATTCGATTTTTTGTTTTATAACTAAAGAAATTTTTCGACATTGCATAATAAATTTGCAATTTATTCTAACGTTTATCGGTATTTCTAAGCTATTTATAATGAAGAATATGTTATTTATTAACTTATGGCAGCATTTATCTGATTCGTTGATTACTCAATGGGTAATCTCTCATTAATAATGCTAAGGACAGCTACTATTATTTGTTTTTACTTAATTACAATTAAGTTCATTTAAAATCGCATTTTATTTCGTATTATTTTTACAAATTTCAATGACAATACGTATGCAAAACTCATTCAAACTATTTTCATTTTTTGGTACGATTTAAATATGCGATTAAATAATTTATTATCTTAATTCTTAGCATAAACCCTTTAATTAACACATTTTGATTCAAAAATTCTGCTTATTATAAACGCAATTATTTCTGTTCAAAACTGAACGCTGATATATCGTTATTTATATTAACGATTTTATTCATAAACTTATTATAAATAATAATTAGGAGGAAAGTTTGTTTATGACAAATTCTTATCATAAGCAAATTTTTGTAACGCATTTATATTCCGCTTTCAAGTATAAACTATGTCAGGTTTACCCTTGCATTGGTTAACAATTTAGATAACCACCTGGAAAACCCTGGATATATTCATTTTTTAACGCTTTAACAAATTCGTTTTTAAATATTAATGTATTTAAATATGTTGTTAATAAATAACTAAATGTAAAAAATAGCTTTCGGTATATTATAATTATATATAGCATAGACATATGTAATATCGGTTTTATAATATTTGATTCCAAATATATATCAATTTAATTGTTTTTAAAAGCTTTATTTGAACATAATATTGTAATAACTCGGTTCTGTATATTTGGGTTAAACATTTTATTTAGAAAAATAGTGTCATAATTGTAATATGTATTTTTAAATGTGTTTTTAATGTGAATGGAAAACAAACATTTCAGTCAATTTATATATCTATAACTAATTGTGATTTCAATGTTAATTTAATTTAATTTTAGAAATAATTAAACAAAAAAAAACTTTATAATAGTATTTTATGGCAAATAAATCTTTGTAAAGATTTTTAACTGAACATATGTATTAATAAAAGAGTTATAAAACTAATGCTTTGGATTTTGTTCGCGAAATTAAAGTACACGTAAATATTTTTAATTATTGAAAGTGGCGTTGAATTACGTAACTATTGTTTTAAAGTGCATATAACTTTTGGTTTTTAATTGAATTTGGATGAGTTTTTTTAAAACACACGTCAAGTATCAATTCTAATATCATCTTTAAATAATTAGTTAACAACAGCTTGAAATTTTAGCCTTCGATTCATGTGAGCCCTGTGTTCATACTAAAAGCTGCGCATATAATAAATGTTCGGCAATAAAAAAACACATAAATTGCTATTCGATGGATGACTGAATGCATTCAAATGTGTGCGCGAATGAAGAAAACAATTCAATAATTTAGTGAATAATTATCGAGACATCGTATGATCTTTTGGCTCGGAATCGAAGTACCACTTAATTAGGAATAAGTAATTCAATTATTTATTATCGCAAATGTTAATCATTTTTAACTTTTTTAATTTGACCTTAAAATTATGCACAAATTATTGAATTTTTCGATTCAAATATGTAAATTTGGTTCGGATTTTTTGGCGAACAGTTTTGATTTTGAAAGATTAATTTTTTAAAAATTACGTTGAAAATTCGAAAAACAAAATAATAGTTCGAAAACCAAATAAATAATTTAAAATACAAAAATGAGGGACGAAATAAAACAGTTTATAATATTAAACAAATTATCATAATTTCGATTAAAATTATAAAAATTATAATTTATTTTTTTTACAACAATGAAAATATTCAGTGTTTCGATTGATTTACAGCAATAATCATCAATAGATTTATATGTAGAAAATAGTTACTATGAAGAAATAAAAAAAAATAAATAAGGGTATAATATAACAAAAATTTTTTAACTCGAGGTTTTTATATAAATATTTACGACGAATGAACTCATATTTATAGTTATAATCGAAATTCTGATGCGAAATACTAAAATGAACGCGTAGTAGAATATACTAGAATAATATAAACGCGCAACTATTTGATTGCTGGCTGTCGTGCATGTTTCTGTGAAATGGTAAGCCCAACAAACTATTCAAACCCCCACTATCTATAATAAGCGAGCAGTAGTTTTGACGGAACGGGACATGACGTCTGGAAATAGAGGCAGCATTCAGACGATTACACTTACACTCACTCTCTTTAACGAGTATAGCGGCTGAACTGAAGGTGACGCCCGAAAAAAAACTCAAGTTTTGTAGCGATGGTGATCTTAAATGATAAAAGTTGCAACCGTTCGGTTTATACCCACAATTTGTTATAATTAGCGGTTTCGGTTTTAATGTTTTATAAACAATAAAACAGTTGGTTTAAACAGTCAAATAATTTTTATAAAATTTTTCTCAACTATTATTATTAAATGCCTAAAAATTAATAGAATTATTTAAGTGTGCATAATATTTATTAATTATTAATAAAATTATATATTTAATTCTAAAGTACCAACTTTTACATTTTTAATGCAATTAACCGACTATTATAGTGAAGCCAAACATAATTTATTGAATTTAATATTTCAATTAAATTTTGTTTTGTAACTAATGTTATATTTATGTTAGAAATAAATAAATTATACTAAATAAATCCAGTTTTAATAGTAAACAATGTTCTAATTAATTCTAAATATTTGGCAGTTTAAACCACAGTTTTGTGGTTTCGGTTTAAATTTTTATGATCAAAACGGTTGGGTTGTGTTTGCAAACTGAAACGGATGACAACTTATAATAAATGCTTCGCTTCTATCATTGACGCAAACTGGAAACTGCGCCAATATATATAAGCTTATACAGCATAGAGCGCTGTAAATGATAGGGTGTTCTAGAGATACTGTACGTATAATAATGTATTAATAGTATTAAGGCTTTCTCATCACAAGTGTGTGCAATGTTCGTTGGGTTACCTTCTCTTTCTTTCTATCTCTCTCTCTATCTCTCCGTTTCTCTCTCTTCAGTTCCAGTTTCTAGTCTATAACTAAGCGCTAAAATATTATTTGACAATAATGTCAAATAATAGCGACAAACCAATACATCCAAATATCATTAATAAAGACATGGAAGAAGAAGAAGAAGTGGCCAAAGATCCGGGAGCTCTGTCTTCGCATCCAAGTTTCACGGATAAGGATTTTGAAGGTATGAAAGGTATGACAAGCTATCACTTTCTCTACTCTTTTCTAACACTTCTTTTATTACGAATAATTTATAATAAATGTTTCAAATGAGTAATATTTGAAAACTTATGCGCAAATGTATGACAACTTTTCCGTACAATCGATTCATTCGTGATTCAGCTCTCAATCACTACAATTCAAAATTTTCATTTATTTATTTATGAAGGTTTAAAGTTTAAAGTTTAAACTTTTAGTTTAAAGTTCGAGAATAAATGCTTTTATTTTGATAGGAATAGTGTTCCCATTCCATCGCCAGTGCAAGTGTTTCGACATTCGTTGCGCACATTTTAATTCAATTCAATTTACTTTTTTTTATCGTTGAAACTGTATTACAGTATACCTTAACAGCACATGTTGTATATTACATGAGCGATGCGATGCCTCCTCTAATTATTTATTGATCCTTTAAATTGTATTTCAACTCAGTTTCTAATTTATATTTTAATATTTCAATGAAAATATGTATCGACGTAAGTATCAAATTATATTTCATTAAATTATTTCTTTCATTTCGATTTCCATTTCCGAATATAATTTCACGCGTGAATTGTTTATTATTTACAACATTTTATTAAAGATGTAAATAAAGAATTTTATAAATAACAAAATAGGTCATCGCGCGCATACAGTTTACTGCACATATGGGTTCCATATGCCCAGCAGTTATCGCCGTCGCGGACATCATCGGAGACACAGACATAAAAATGGGAATCGAAAGAGAGAGGACGGAACGTTGAGTAGTGATCTTCCACAGAATTTTAGACCGAGTAATAGTGATTTTGTGCAAAATATTCCAATTAGTTTTCCAATTTACCGAAATATTGTTTCCGTCCGTTATAGTAACCCCACCCGCAGAACGCGTTCAGTTTATTCTCGGCGAACACGAAGATGACATGGATTTCGCTCATGAATCACATCCACTGTTTAGCGAAATGGAAGAGTTATGCGTAAATGGAGAAGAAATCGAATGGAAAGAAACGGCGAGGTATTTCATATTATATTACGCTAAAATTAAATTAGCGGTAATTCATTTTAACTCGTATTACAAGATGGATTAAATTCGAAGAAGACGTGGAAGAAGGCGGTGATCGATGGTCTAAGCCACACGTGGCCACGATTTCGCTTCATTCGCTGTTTGAGCTTAGAAGTTGTATTCTTAACGGAACAGTAATGCTTGATCTCGAGGCGTCAAGTTTAGAACAAATTGCCGGTAATTTTAAATATAATATTAGTTTTTTGTTTGGTTTGTTATGATGTGTTAATTAATTTTGTTGAATCATCAAAAGATTTGGTACTCGAAAATATTGCTAATTCCGGGCAAATATCTTACGATATTAAAACCAGAGTTAAAGAAGCGCTGCTTCGTCGACATCGTCATCAACACGAGAAGAAACACGATAAAAGCGACAGTAAAGGAAGATTACCATTAATTAGGTCATTGGCAGACATTGGACGAAATTCAAGTAAAAGCATGTTCAGCTCTCATAGTAAGTATAACTGGTTCTTCTTATTATTGATCATTTAACGTTAGTTTTTTAAAACTAATATAAATTTTTAAAAAACTTTGGTTAAAAATTTGAAATTTTAATCGAAATTCGAAAATTGACATTTTCTTGAATTGTCAATTAATTTTAAAAAGTAAATTTAATTAATTAATAATTTTTTAAAATGATTATATTCCTATGAATATATTTTAATAAAGTTTTATATTTTAATTAAAGCCATTTAACCCGAACTTTTCTAAGCCTACATCTTTCTAATCTAAATTACCCTTTCATCCATTCAATTAGCGATTTATTATGTGTGCTATTATTTGATTATTATACTTTTCAATGAATAACTAGTTAACTAGAAAACATTTCGTTACATCTACTGAATAAACTTTCGTTGAATAATTATGTGTATTACAAGAGAAAATAAGCAGCATTTTAATGATAGAGTAATTATAAGGAAATACAGTTGCCGTAAATGTAAATTTATTCAAATAAAAAAAACATTACTATTGCTATACTAAAACTTATTAAAAACAAAACTGAAACGAATTATAAACAAACTGAAATGTTAATAACATCTTCATATCGTACCGTATAATATTAAACAGTGGGGGAAAAACATTCCCGGAATTTCTTCGTTTTCATTATAATAAGCTTATTTGTGTCAGTGAATGCGTACGACGTTTCATAGAACAGATCAACAACTAAAGTAACGCATGATATTGTTTTGGCTTCTCTCACAACTTTACCTCTAGTTTATCTAAAGGTTTTGGGTTCGATTCTTAAATCTGTTTATTATGTCTAAAGAGCAGTGTAAATGTATCCGCGATTATTTTGTTTTGTTAAGTTTTAATTAATTAATTAAAACGATTCATAAACATGAAAATAGAATTTCAAATAATACATGCGTAACCCAACGCCTATTCGTAATATGAGAAATGTTTTAATTAAAGCCATTTAACCCGAATTTGATCGAATATAAACTTCGATCAAAAGAGTTTTTTATGTCAAGGTTACAAAATAACTCATAGTAACCATGCAATTAGCCGTTCAATAAATATTATACAGTATTGTGCCGTATTTTATAGTCTTCTTCCGTACATCGTTATCGAAAAAAATGGGATTTAATTGCATTTGTTTTTTTTTTTGAGAAAATGTTTCCTCGAAAATTTACGAGTTTTTCGTATTAAATTTTTTTTAATAAATTATTTTTTTAGCTTAGTTCTTGTATAAAAGCTTATGGATTTGACCATTGTCTGAATAACTAGAATATTTGAATCATAAGTAAGCATTAACCTTCTAGAAAGTCATGTGAATGAGCCGTTTTGTTTTTAAAAAATGACTATACGATGACATTCACGCGTTTTACGTCACAGAAAAAAATGTATTCGAGGGTAAATTCGAACCTCTAGTCTGGTTCATCGCACGCAAGTGTCTCTCCATTTTCGAATGTTCCGATCGATAACTTAAATACGTGTTGAGACCAGATATAAACTCTTTGGTTTTTATTAATATGAACTTAAGTTTACTTAAGTTTTAATTCCAGAATAAATAAAATTAAAGATATTTATGTTGTGTGGTTGAAAAAAATGCATAAATTTAATTGTAGATACAGATTTAATCGCTAACACGATCGAGTAATGCAATGAATAGACAAAATTTTATCAAATCCTTAACGATTATCTAAATTTCGATTTATAAAATTTCACGATCGCATGATCTGTGTAATGCGTTAGTCATGAACTATGTATGAAATTAGATTATCCACCAAAAGAATTACTATATTTTATTGGTTTTGACGATAGCACACAAATAACATTACATAACATAAAAGAGATATCGTTTCCCTTTACTATATAGTTATTGATTTGATTCCAGTAAAGAGGATAATAAGTTTATTAATACAATGCTTGATTTTCTCGTGATTCCCTTATGAAAAAATTTCTGTAAAAATGTTCGTTGAAGATATTTCAATGTTCTTTGATGTTGTACTGATCGTAAATAGCAGTTGCTATAGTTTTTATTATGAATTTACTAATAAAAATAAAACCTGAACTCAGATCTTGAGAGTGAACTTTTTGAAACCGGTTGCCATTAAGATTGCGTATACTTTATAAGCTCAAAACTTGAACCCAAATTATCTGAACAAATTTGTACGCTTAGATAGTCTAGTTTATATATTTTATTCATTCAATCGTTTATGTTTATGAGATATTAACGAACAAACTTATTCTATCGATGATAAAACATTTAATTGTTTTTGGATATAAATTGTTAATTATTTAAGTAAAAAATTTATATTATCATGAAATGTTAAGAAATTTAGCTTTTTATATACAGTAGAATTCATAGAGTGTTTTTTGAAATACTATATCAACTATATTTTTACTTTCAAATATCGTTCGAAATAATACATTTGAATGCAAATCTAAAACAGCAGTTAAATTTTTTGTATCAAAAAAATCTTTGAAATTTCATGTAAAATTGGTTATCGATCTGTGCTTGAGTCGAACACCCATTTGTATATTTTTTCAATATAAATGTTATACCACTACTACGTATAGCATAAAGTTCGCAAAAAATTATGCTGTAAAGGCTTGAGGCTCTTCTAACTTAAATACTTGTAAAAGAAAAAACCAAATCTCTTGTTAAAATATACTCGGTTATTTAACAAAAGGAAACAAATTAGACAGATAAACATTTCGTAAAATAAATATTCAAGATTTGATTTTTTGGTGCTTACATATAAGAATATATTAATTAAATTCGCGCTTATTTCTTCATCCTTTTTATATGGTTTACCAAAAAATACTTATTTGTTTAGATTCCTTATCTCTAACAAATAAATTTTTACTCTTTAAAATTTAAATTAATTCAATAAATAAAGCTCAACCATTATTAGTAAAGACCGGATTTTCACATAAAAGAATATAAAAGCATAAAATGCATATTTTGAAGCTTTTTGCGAAAAAGAATATGCGAATATTCTTTTGCATATTTCTAGTTTAAATGAATTATTAGG
>JAQGAW010000959.1:0-22588 GCA_034698025.1 Phthiracarus crinitus | reverse complement strand
AAGTAAAAATATAAAATATATGTCTTATTACTCTTATTTTAACTAAAAAATCTATAAAATTCTAAATTTTATTTTTGACTTATTTCTAAGATAAAAAGAAACTCATTAAACCTTTAGAATATTTTCTCTTATAATTATAACGGGTTTAAACTGGATTAAACTGGATTAAACTGGAATAAACAGGTTTATCTTGTTATCAAATATTAAGACAAGAGCACAAATACTTTTCATACTTTGAAAAATTTTAATTTTATTCTTTTATAGTTTTAAAGTAAAATATTAAAATATATGTTATATATTCTTATATTAACTTAAAAAAACCTGTAAATTTGTAAATTTTATTTTTGCCTTCTATTCAAAGATAAAATGAAAATCATAAAACCTTTAGAATATTTTCTCTTGTAATTATTAACGGATAAAACAAGAATAAACTGGATTTACTGGACTGAACTGGATTGAACTGGATTAACTGGATTGAACTGGATTAAACAGGATTAATCTGGATTAAACCGGTTAATTTTATTATCAAAGATTAAGTCAATAACTCAAATAATATTTATACTTTGAGAAAATCTAATTTTATTGATTTATTGTTTTGAAGTAAAATATTAAAATATATGACTTAATTCTCGTATATTATCTAAAAAATCTGTAAATTTCTAAATTGTATTTTTTTATTTTTTTCTAAGATAAAAATTTACTAATAAAACCTTTTGAATATTTTCTTTAAATAATTAATCAGGATTAAATAATATTTTTATGTATTTTATTTTTTGAAAAAAAGTAAAAGAATTTTTTAAGAAAATAAAACTAGGACACTTTTACAAAAATGGCGTGGGTAGCGTGTGACAATGATAAATTAAGAAAATAGCGTGGATTGCGTGTGAGGATGAAGGGAAAATGTCGAGGGTAGAGTTATATTAGGTCATATAATTTTCATACTTTGAGAAATTCTAATTTTATTGTTTTCTTGTTTTTAAGTAAAAATATAAAATATATGTCTCATTACTCTTATTTTAACTAAAAAATCTATAAAATTCTAAATTTTATTTTTGACTTCTTTATATGATAAAAATAAACTAATTAAACCTTTAGAATATTTTCTCTTAAGATTATAACGGGTTTAAACTGGATTAAACTGGATTAAACTGGAATAAACAGGTTTATCTTGTTATCAAAGATTAAGACAAAAACTCAAATACTTTTCATACTCTGAGAAAATATAATTTTATTGTTTCCTTGTTTTAAAGTAAAATATTAAAATATATGTCTTCATACTCTTATAAGAACTAAAAACTTGGACACTTTTACAAAAATGGCGTGGGTAGCGTGTTACAATGGAAAATTAAGAAAATAGCGTGGATTGCGTGTGATAAGGGAAAATGTCTAGGGTAGAGTTATATTAGCTCAAATACTTTTCATACTTTGAGAAATTTTAATTTTATTGTTTTATTGTTTTGTAGTAAAAAATTAAAATATATGTCTTAATACTCTTATAATAACTAAAAAATCTGTAAATTTCAAAATTTTATTTTTGCCTTCTTTTCAAAGTTATATTTATAACCGGATTAAACTGGAATAAACTGGATTAAACTGGATTTAACTTGAATAAACCTGTTATCTTTTTAACAAAGTTTAAGACAAAAGCTCAAATACTTTTCATACTTTGATAAATTCTAATTTTATTGTTTTCTTATTTGAAGCAAAATATTAAAATATTTGTATTAATCCTCTTATATTAACTATAAAATCAATAAAATTCTAATATTTATTTTTGACTTCTTTTCAAAGATAAAAAGAAACTCATAGAACCTTTCGAATATTTGCTCTTATATTTATAACCGGATTAAACTGGAATAAACTGGATTTAACTGGAATAAAATGGATTAAACCTTAATAAACTGGAATATACTGGATTAAACTGGTTTATCTTGTTATCAAAGATTAAGAAAATATCTTAAATACTTTTCATACTGTGATAAATTCTAATTTTATTGTTTTCTTGTTTTGAAGTAAAATTTTAAAATATATGTATTTAAACTATTATATTGAGTAAAAAATCTACAAAATTTAATTATTATTTTTGTCTTCTTTTCAAAGATAAAAAAACTCATAAAACATTTCGAATATTTTCTCTTATACTTATAACCGGATTAAACTGGAATAAACTGGAATAAAATGGATTAAACCGGATTAAACTGGATTAAACTGGATTTAACTTGAATAAACATGTTATCTTGTTAACAATGTTTAAGACAAAAACTCAAATACTTTTCATACTTTTATATATTCTAATTTTATTGTTTTCTTGTTTGAAGCAAAATATTAAAATATTTGTATTAATACTCTTATATTAACTATAAAATCATTAAAATTCTAATATTTAATTTAATCTTACACGTGTCAATATGAATGTTTATTCTCTTTCTTGTTTTAATGTATTTTTAATCGAAAATTTGTGTTGTATTATAAAACATAAGTCTCGCAATTTGACTAAAAGTTGTGTTATCGGTTTTTATTATTTCTTCGTCGAAGTTTAATTTTTTCGGAACAACATTTTTAAAGCACCATTTAATTGTATTACGAATATTATTATCTCTCATTAGTAAATGAATTGTGTAAAACTCATTTTGCCAGTTATAATCGTTTTGATTATAAAGTTTATTGCAAATCAATTCACTTGAAATACCAAATTCATTATATACCAGATGTTGTAAATGAGGATATTTTTTAATAATTTTATTGGTAGGAAAATAGCCGGCATTCCAGTACCAATGATTTGAATCATATTTCTGGTACGTTTGCAAATACAATCTTAAAAATCGCGCTCTTTTATGGGCGATTTGAACCTGATTTCCCAAACAATTACAGTCACTATCGATTCCGATCGTCATTTCAAACTTACGAAAATAGTTCAATGATTTAACCACATAAACATCTCGGTCTAAATATATGCCACCGAATTCCATCAAAACCCTATTTCGTAATACATCAGACGTATGGTATAAGTTAGAGTATGGTAAACCATATACTGTTAATGGCTTTTCAATCTTTCGTATTGTAATCGTATTGTTATTATATCGCTTATCACTTATCAATTTATTCCAATACATGCCATGAATAGCATCACAGTTGCAGTGAATCATTATTCGATCAGGTTTTTGATTAATAATAGCTGACATTAAACTAATATAGTGAACGAAACTAATTTCTGTGACATCAATCAGTAAATAATGTACAATATTAGGAACTATCAAATAAGGATATCCTGTCTCGTTATCACCTTTGATACCACTTGGATACCAATCAGCAGTAGCATCCGTTTCAAACAACCATTGAGACTCGTATGTGTCAAACACTGGAATCACTTGAGTTAATGCGTGCGGTTCTTTTGGTGTAGGAGTTGGTGGACAATAATTTTTTATGAATTGTTGTATGTGATTGGGGATATAAGCACACGATAATAGAAACATCATCATAAATGAATGAAACGCGCAAATCAACCAAATTAAGCACATAAGATGATAGTATTTTAAATAAAATTTGTTGAATATCATTTTTGTTATAAAACAATATTCACAAGTTACTGTTTAACGTGTTTTTACGCAGACTGAGAGTATTGACAGTTTTGTCGATTAAGAAAAATTATTGATGATTATACTGTAGTTTTAGAAACTTAATAACATTATATTAAAACTTAAATTCAAAATCAAAATTAACAAAATAACAAGCTAAAATATTATTTATAATTTTATATATATTATTGTTCGGATAAGTTGGTTTTGATATATTATTCAATATTTTACATCAAAACAAGGAAACAAAAATTTTTTTTATATTTTAAAAGAAGTATTTGGAATTGAAATGTTGTTTTAATCTTTGAATACAATTATAGAAAAATCGATGAATATTATTGAATCCGGGTTTAATATTAGTGAATAAAAATATAACAAGCAATGAACATTGATAAATAGCTCACTTTGAATTAATTTTCATTATTTAATATTTGAATTTAAAAAATTTTTTTTTAAATAAAGTTCCTATTAATGAAAATTAATTAGATCAAAAACACCATTATTAATAAGATAATTTTTAAATTTAATTTGTAAAAAAACATTTAAATAAATCAATAATCTTATAATGGATTAATTGATCTAAATGATTTTCATTTATTGAAAATAAATATAGAAATATTATTACATTAATTTGAGATTTTAAAAATTTATAACGAACACCTGTGGCTTAGTAAAAATTATAAAGTTAAGAACTAAAAACCTTTTAATGTTGTTTATTAAAATAATAATCTAAAGTTAATTATTTTAATTTGAGATTTTAAAAATGCTAATGAACACATGTGGCTTAGTAAAAAATATAACGTTAAGAACAAAAAACTTTTTAATGATGTTTATTAAAATAATTATCTAAATATATTTATTTTAATTTGAGATTTTTAAAAATGCTAATGAACACCTGTGGCATAATAAAAAATATAAATTTAAGAACAAAAAAACCTTTTAATGCTGTTTATTAAAATTATAATCTAAAGATAATTATTTTAATTTGAGATTTTAAAAAATGCTAATGAACACCTGTGGCTTAATTAAAAATATAACGTTAAGAACAAAAAACCTTTTAATGCTGTTTATTAAAATAATAATCTAAAGATATTTATTTTAATTTGAGATTTTAAAAAATGCTAATGAACACCTGTGGCTTAATAAAAAATATAAATTTAAGAACTAAAAACCTTTTAATGATGTTTATTAAAATAATTATCTAAATATATTTATTTTAATTTGAGATTTTAAAAAATGCTAATGAACACATGTGGCTTAGTAAAAATATAACGTTAAGAACAAAAAATCTTTTAATGCTGTTTATTAAAATAATAATCTAAAGATAATTATTTTAATTTGAGATTTTAAAAAATGCTAATGAACACCTGTGGCTTAGTAAATATCATTTAACATTAATCATTCTTCATAAAATAATAAATGTTTAATTAAATAAAATATTCTTTCGATAATAAATTTATTTTATATTTAACTAAAACAATACATTTAAATAGTTATTCAGTTTATTATTTACAAATAAAACATTAATACATTTTATTTATTTAGGAAAGAGAAATAATGTTTCTGCTTGTCAAGTATAATAAATCATGCAAATAATTTTAAAAATAAGAATTACACTTTTGTAAAAAAAATATTCAGATAAATAATTATAACTTGATATCCATACTTCCTTAATTAAATGAATTTTATTTTTAAGTTTAAAGTTATTTCTTTTAAATAATAAAATTAAAAAATTGTTGAGATTTATTTTAAATGATAACCATATAGTAAACAATATAATTTCATTTTTTAATACAATCATTTTTGATAGTTTTATTTATTAACATTTTTAATATATTTTTAACACATTTTTATTATTTTTAGTAAATAATATTAATAAAAGAGAAAATATTTGAATGGAAATTATTATAATATCATTATAATAAGATTGTTATTATTTAGTCTTTTTTACCATATTTAAAATATGTTTAAAATTATTTTGTTTAATTTTATAAAAGAATAATGTTATAATTGAATTAGTAATAATAAATACTGTGCAGAATGAATCAAATAAGATAATCACAAAAAAATACAAGTATCAGCAAATAAAGAATAAAATTAAATCAATATGTATTTATTAGCAGTGTAAGAATAAGTAAAGAGAGAGTACGCGGTTGGAGTGAACAAAAAACAATTTAATCAATTAATTAAAATTAAAATAAATGAAAATGAGAATAACTTTATTTGTTTTTGACCGTTATGCGATCTAAAGTTTAGTTCAAACTATAGCTTATTGTGTCATCTAAATACAGAGGTACATAATGAAGCAAACGAAAATGAGCTAACAAACGAAATAATTATCGATAGGATTGCGAAACAACCTCACGAACAAATATATAAATGCTATAATTGTTGGCAAAAATTTAAATCACTTCGACTGGTTTATGATCACACTGTTACCCACATCAATAATCCAGTTAAATATGATTTTTGTAATAATCGATACGGTAGTATAAATGATTTACTGGATCACAGAGTAGTTGCACATTTTATCCAAAAAGTATTTGCCTGCAAAGAATGCAGTTTTAAAACGAATAGCAAGACCAATTTAAATCTTCATCAAAGATGAATTCATTTAAAAGTAAAAAAACATATTTGCGAAAAGTCAGAATGCAATGGAAAAGCATTTTTTACGAACAAAGAACTGATAGCTCATGAAATGTGTTTTCATAATAATATACGATTCAATTGCACTTGGCCACTTTGTGGACGTAGTTTTACTACTTAATCATATTTAAAATCGCATTCTGGTGCTAGTAATATTCGTTGCGATTATCCCGAATGCAATGGAAAAGTATTTATTAAAAAAAGCATTCTTATTAGTCACATTGAACGGATTCATAGCAAGGAAAAACTATTTTTGTGTTATTAACCTGAATGTGATACTAGATTTTGTATTCAAAGCCTATTAACCTATCACCTTAAAAATGTTCATTATAAACCCCTTGAACGTAATTTCAAATGTTCTAATTGTGATAACAAAGCTTTTACTAAAGTTAGAATATATACGCAAAACAGAGGTGTTCATCAGAAGATAAATAAGTTTATTTGTGAAGTATTGGAATGCGATAGAAAAGGATTTTATACAAATTACGAGTTAGAGGAACATAAAAACTCAGTTCATAGCGACAAACGACCATTTTTTTGTCACTGGCCTCAATGTAATTCCAAACTTAAAATTAAAAGATATTTAAAAACCCACATTTAAAAAGTTCACATGAGAAAATTTGAATAATTAAATTGATATCAGAAAATATATTATTATGATATAATATTATATAATTTCAATAATTTTTATTTATCTTTATTAAATTTAACTTTATTCAAATAAATAGAAATACAAAAGATTAAAAAATTGTATCTATTATTGGAACAAAAAAATTGTAAAGAAAATATAATTATACAAATTGGTAATAATGTTTTGTGATTTATATGATTGGATATTAATAATAAAATATAAAAGCCTTAGGAATGATTTTTTCATAATAATTAATAGGCTCATTTAAAAAAATTTTTATTATTTAAAATTTAAATTTTTAAAACTATATTTAATAAGCCTTATTTTAAAATCTTTCCATTCCATTTATTTAAGAAAAATTTTAAAATGTATATCAAATAATTATTATATTTATGTTAAATATTATATATATCATTAAAAAAGCTTAAAGCTAATTATGAATGTTAAAATTAAAAACAGAAAACCTTATTACAGTTCTTTAAATATAAAATTCTAAGTATTTTGATTTTAAGTTTTTTTAGTAAAATATTAAAATGAATAACTAAATTTTATTAAAGACTACAATTATCAATGTCAAATTTAAAACTATACGGAATTTTTCATTGATATCATACATGAATAAAATATATCCAGATTTAAGACGACAATTTTCCATTAATTATCGATGTTCTCACAAATGTTTTAAGAATTAAACTTTCATTTGTTTGAACGAATGCATCCGATTTAATGACATCTGACATATACTTAAGCATATAATCGTAAAAATATTTTTCCAATTCATCGAAATTGTATTTAACAGCGAATGAATAAAAATCGTAAACATTATTAACGTTTGTTGTATTTTTCATAAGTTCAATGCATTTTTGTTTTAAATTTTCTTCGATATACGAATCCGCTAAATTGTATAGATCGATTAAATGTCTTGATTGAATGTTAACAGAATCGGTGTAAAGATATTTAAGAAATGAATAGTAAACTGAATATGAAAATTGAGTTATTTCTACTTGTTTTACATTACTTTCGAGCCAAACATTGTCTGCAAACATGGCTTCGAAATGTTTGCAGACAGTTTTTAAATATTCTTTCTTTGCAAAAATATAATTTCCATCGATTTTAAAAGCGATATCATTGCAATCTTTCACATTAAATGTATTTTTAAATCTTTCAGTTGCTGTTAGATTTTCAAAACTATATTTAAAATAATATGTTTGATACATATATTTAGTTAAACTCCCATATTCTTCATTAATATTGTCGAAGCGAATTTTCATTTGTGAAAAATATACTCCTTTCGAATTATTACCCCATTTATAGCAAATCCGATCAATTGATAAACCAATTAATAAACCGAATCTTATTGAACACGTAATATCGATAAATTTATTCGCAATCACTAATTTGTAAGCAATTAATTCATTATTATTGGATTCATTTCCGTGTTGTTTCAAGTCAATTAATTTATTGGTTCCAAACACATATAAATCTCCATTTTCCGATAATAACACATTACTTTTTGATTGACATCTAATTTTAAATATTTTAATATCATTTAGATTTTCAACTTTAATGGGAATGAATTGATTTATATTGTCTCCATTACCACACTGTCCACAATCGTTTAAACCCCAACTGAAAACTTCTCCATTATCTGTGAGTACTAATGAATGATAATCTCCACAAGATATTTGAGTGATTGTATGGAACAGTAAACCATTAACTTTAATGGGAACAGTATTATGCACTTCAGTCACACTCCATCCCCATTCAAATACTTCTCCGTTTTGTGTTAACGCTAAACAATGATATGCACCACATTGGATATCAATAATATAATGATTTTCATGTAATCCATTAATAATAACAGGTTTAAAACAATTCAACTTTGTCCCGTTTCCTAGAACTCCATAAGTATTAATACCCCACGAATAAATGTAACCAGTTTTGGTTAATGCGAATAATGAATAATTGGTATTAGTTATAGTTATAACTTGTTTGTGACACAACTCTGTGATTAACATTGGTTTGTCGATTGGATTTGTATCACCCAAACCAAGATAACCAATACGATTATCTCCATATGAATACACATTATCATCATTCGTAACAAAATTTATTGATTCTCCGCCATTACATATAAAAACGAATTTAATTTGTTGTAATAAATCATTATTTAATTTTTTAATAATAGCGCAATCATTAATATCATTCATTTTTGACGCAAGTATTTTAAAAATAAAAAATGAAATATGATTATTTAGTTCAAATAAATTATTATTGTTAAACCACATCAAACAATTTTATGAAAAAATTACAAAGATTAATAATGAATTCACTTATTATTCATTCACAGTTAATTATCTCATTTAAAAAATTATTGATTCGATTACATAATTTCTATTATCAAACAAGTAATATAAAACGTCGCATTAATTCAAATGAATGATCCAATCATAATTACAAAGTGAACAAAATTTTATTAAAAACAACAGACAGTTTTGAAATGCTAAAGAAATCTCAAAAAATCAAAAATTATTAAATGATTAAATTACATTTTGATATTAATGTATGACACGTTTAACTAATATCGTAATTTTATTATAAACAAAAATTTTGTTTAAGTAATTGAAAAATATATTTTAAATATTACATAAATTATAAATAAATATTAAAACAAGCTGAGGAATGAACATTCATAATTAGCTCACTTTGAATTGATTTTTATTATTTAATATTTTAATTTTTTTAAAAATATAATTAATTATACCTTTACTGTAATCGTTTTTGATATATAATTTTTTAAAAAAATAAGTAAACTAAATATCTAATCATAATTATATTATTTTAAAAATATAATATTTTATTAAGAATTATTAAGGCTATTAAACAATGTTAAATTTAAAACAGAAAACCTTATTACAATTTCTTAAATTAATAA
The DNA here is from genome assembly GCA_034698025.1 of Phthiracarus crinitus. NCBI lineage: Eukaryota > Metazoa > Arthropoda > Arachnida > Sarcoptiformes > Phthiracaridae > Phthiracarus > Phthiracarus crinitus. The sequence continues at coordinate 12,801 of JAQGAW010000959.1, read as the reverse complement.
TTATAATTATTTTGATTTTAAATTTTTTTAGTAAAATATTAAACTGAATATCTAAATATTAAGTGTTTTAAGTTCTAACTTTAACTATATATTTTTTACTAAATAACAGGTGTTCGATACAATTTTTTAAAATATAAATTAAAATAATTATATTTTGATAATTAGTTTAATAAACAGCAATTAAAGGTTTTTAGTTCTTAATTTTATATTTTTTACATAATGACAGGTGTTAAAATATTTTAAAATCTCAAATTAATTTTATATTTAGAAATTTATTTTAATAGCCAACATTTTTGCTATTCAATTATATTAAGTCATGACAAACATTTGTTTTTAAATTTAATCTTTTGTTTTGAAGTAAATTGTTAATTATTCATTAATAACAATATTATTTTAAAATAATAAAACTTTATCCTTCTTTTCAAATTTAAAAACAAATAAATATTTTTATAAAAGTTTTATAAATACGTCATTAAAAGATAATTTATTTAATCAAATGTATTTTGACAAAATTAAATTTTTTAAATAATTATGATATGAAAAAAATAGTAATTTTTCCTTACAAATCACCTTTATTAATGCAAATTAGATATTAAAAATGTTACTTTTTAATTATACATGAAATGGTCCACGGTCAGACAGACAGACAGACAGACGGACATTGCAAATCCAATAGCTCATTTTTCAAAAATAAAATTATTATTAATGAAATTATTAAAAGAATTTCTAATAATCTTTTTATCTTGATTAAGAACTAAAACGTTTATTATCCGGTTATGTCCAGATTTATACGGTTATATCCGGATTTATTTTTAAAGAGTTTCTTCAAAGGCTTTACAGACTTTGTTTTAATCTTAATAAAGTATGATGATTTATGCAATTGATTTTTTTAATTTTATAGTTAAAATAAGACTATTTAGATGTATATTTTTATTTAAAAAATTAAAAACAATAAACTTATTATTTATGAACTTATTAAAAGGTTTTGGAATATTCTTTTCTCTTGAATAATATCTTGAACATTTTATATTCGGTTGAATATCTATATTTATTTTTGAAAAATCTAAAAGATAATTTTTCTTTAACAAAATTTAAACTAAAACAGATTTCCAAAGACCTAAACGTTTTATATCCGGTTGTATCCGGATTTGGTTATAAAAGAGTTTTATCTAAGACTTTAGAGACTTTGTTTTAATCTTAAAAAAATTATGATGAATTACACATTTTAATGTTTTTGATTTTATAGATAAAATAAAACTATTTAAATGCATATTTTACTATAAAACTGAAAAACAATAAAATTATTATTTATGAAATTATTAAAGGGATTTAGGATAACCTTTTTCTTTTGAATAAGAAGTAAAACGTATTATATTCGTTTATATCCAGATTTAACTTCTAATGCTTTACAGACTTTGTTTTGTCTTATAAAATTAATATTTCTCCTTATGATAAAATTAAAAAACAAATTTATATAAAGAATAAAAATATGTATTACATAATGTATAAAAAGAAATAAAAAAATATAAATAAAGTTTTCATATTATTTAAGAACGCATATATACTGGTAAAATATAAATGAAACTTATTTAACTTAAAATAAGAACTAAACCAAAAAATTGTATAAATACTAACGGAACAAAAAAAATGTTTATATTAATTATTACAATTTAATATTCAATATATAACATTATATACTTTCAATAAAGAAATATGTTGGTTTACTTGTGTAATGGTTATTCCAGGTCATTTTATAAAATATAACCAAATCATTTTGTTTGAAATATATAATATTAATATTATTACTAAAATATAACTATTTAAAATTGAATAAATACAGAGTTGATGTGGTCAATTTATTCATTCATCTTTCATGATAAACACTTTCTAAACTCATTCTGAATACATAGTAGATATACATAATTGTTATTATATTGAATTATTGTAAATCTTTATATTAAAAGTTGTACAATAAATATAATTATATTAATTTGTTTAAATAAAAAATATAATAATAAAAATGAAGAACTACTTCAAACATCATATTTAATAAAATTTATATTATCATTATTAAAATATTTGTTATTTATTTATTTTAGCCTATCGATAAAATTTATTCACATCGGATTTTAATGCTATTGCTTTACGCTATCGAAACCAATTAACACATATTTCGTTATCGTTAGGCGCAAGATATGACGATATAACGAAATCTGTGTTAATTGGTTTCGAAAACGTTCGTAATCGTCACCGAAAATGATTTGTAAATTCCAAGCTTGTCAAGCGAATACTAATCCTCGTCAACTAAATCAAATTCGCCGTTTCAAATTTAATCAAAAATAAAGCCGGATAAGTGATGATCAGCGGGACACTCCTTTTTATTAAAGCGGGATATTTTGTTCTTATAGTAAATTAATTAAATTGAAAAAGAAATTAATAAAATTGATGTACATTTATTAAATGATTAAAGAATGTATTTATATATTTTTAGCTCACATTGAAAAATGGGCTATTGTATTTGCAATGTCCTGTCCCTTTGTTTGTCCATGGACCTTTTTATGTATATTTAAAAATTAACATTTTTAAAAGCTAAGTTTCATTAATAAAGGTAATTATGAGGAGAAAAGACAATTTATTTGTTTGAAAAAATTAATTTCGTAAAATTCCATTTGTATAAATCTATTATCTCATCCAAGTTTTAAATAAAATTTGACATATTTATTTGATCATGAATTAACAATGTTTTTTAAATTGTTATGTTATTATATTTATAGAAACAATATTTCGAAACAAAAATCTCATAAAATTTTTTATTATTGATGATTAATAATGAGAAAGGTTTGTTTTTACAAATCATAATAATTTAACAAAAATTAGATTTGTCAAAATACTAAAATTTAGATATTCTAATTTTTATTTTACTAAAAATTTAACATCAAAATGATTAAAAAATTTTAATTTAAGAAAGTATATTAAGATCTTCTGTTTTATATTTGAAATTGAGTATCAACCTTAAGCAATCTTAATAAAATAATATAATAATATTTATATATCAGTTTAATATTTTCGTATAAATTTCTAAATATGAGATGATTTAATTTAGATATTGAAATTAATTTTTACTAAAAAATTTATAACTAAAAATAATTAGAATTTTTAAATTTAAGAAAGTGGAAAAAAGGTTTTCTGTTATTAATTTTAATTTTGATTAAAAGCCTTAAGAACCCTTAATAAAATATTATATGTGTAAATTAAAATAACAATAATAATTTATTCAGTTTAAATATTCTTAAAAAAATTATAAAGAAGAACATTATTATTTAAGGTAAAACTTAAAATAATTTCTATAAACTTCAAATATTAAATAATAAAATTCAATTCAAAGTGAGCTAATTATGAATTATCATTCATAAGGCTTGTTAATTTATAACCAAGTATTATTATAAATATCAATTAAGTAATCAATAGCATTTTTAATATATAATTCTTCATATATCTTTTTTAATTTATACCCAATTTAATTTAATAGTCTAAGTTCAAATATTGTTCAAGCATTTACATTACAAACTTGTTCATCAAAATGAGTTATGTGAGATATAGGTATTCATATACACATTATGTAATTAGTAAACTAATATGTTTCAATATTTATATTAACCACATCTAAATTTTTCATATTCAATGTTCATTTGTGAAAAAATATTTATCTTTATTTTTTTATTCAAGCAAAATTTTATTAAATGTTTAAAACAAATTTGACATTCATTAAATCTTTTACTATATGATATAAGATATAATCTTCTATGTCTTAAATTTTTTAATATCCTTTTAGAATATTTACACTGAAAAATTTATTTAAAGCATCGAGACTCTAATTGAAATTAAAATAATTCAATTTCTTTTATAAATTTTGTAGAATATTTAAGACTTCTTAAAATTTAAATTCTAATTTTTCAAATAAAACATTAAAATGAATTTCTAATTACTAATATATTATCATAAAAATTTATTATTTGATTTAGAATATTTGAGACTTCTTGTCATTGATAATTTTAAAAATAGAAAAATTTTACACACTTTTATTAATAAATATGCATAAGAATAAATTGTTCAAAAAGTATTTTCATGTATTTTGATAGGTATTTGTGGTATAACCTGTAATATTATTTAATATTTTATATTTCGTATAATAAGTAAAATTTATTTATTTAAATATGAAATGGCTTGATTGTTGTGTCCAAAAAGTAAAACTATAGACACAGATCACCCTATTTCTTTTGAAAAACAAAATAGTAGGTAGTCATATATTAACTAAATTTTTATTTATCTATAATAAATTATCAAAAAGTATTAGGAATGGATTAGTACAAACAAACCTTGAATGATTAAGCGCTTCTTTAAAATATAATAAATTAACTTTTTATATGTAATTTTAAAAATGTCATCTAATTATTTTGGATTAATATTATAATTAAGAGTAATATATAAGGAAAGTTATCTCATAAAACTCTAAAAAATTTACTTAAATTAAAATTGAAAATTAATAAAATAAATAAATTTTTTTAAATGCTTAAACTTTTTTAATATAAAAGTACAATTAGATTTAACAACATCAAATCGAAAGCTTTAAATATTAATAAAATGTTATATCCTTCAATTTTTATCTACAATAAAAAAACTAAAATGAGTGATCATTCAGAACTTTCAAATCACGATCATGATAATTCGCGACATATCCAATCCGACAATTCTTCAGATATAACCAATAGAAATTGACACTTATCTAACATACTTCACTCAAAAACAGATGACATTTTCCTACCAGTAAATATAATTTATGGAAAGACAAATACAATTTTAAATAAAATCGTTCCAATAGATAACGAAAAAGGAAAAGATCTACTTCAACAAATATATTCAAGTCTATTTTTACGACTTTTTAAAACATAAATTTAAAATTTAAATTTAAGATTTATATAATTTAACAATTTAAAAATATTTATCTGTATACATTTTATTAAATAATAAATTAATTAATAAATACTTAATATTTTAAAATTTTTAATCGCAATCTTTTATAATGTTTAAATATTGTTGTAGTTATAAAACAACTCAAACATTTTGAATATTTTGAACATTTTGAACATTTTGAACATTTTGAAATTGTCACTGGAATAAGAAAAATTATAATTATTTATAAAAAACGTTTAATTCATAGTTTTTCTTGTTTAATTTTTAAAGTGTTTAATTTAATTTTTAAAGTTTTAAATTTAATTTTTAAATTCTACATAAAATAAAAATACTATAATGAGTTATCGGGAAAATTCTATAGACATATTCAATAGAAAAGAGGACTCAAGTCACGCAAATACCAATAACCTAAACTTACCAGTAGATGAAGAAATCGAACCAACAACTGTTCTTTTATCTAACGAAAACGAAAATAATATTTTTTATAATATTCACAAAGATAACTCATTATCAATTAATTCGTTAATTGAATCTGAAGATGATTGCTGCACAAAAGACGAATTTGCATATGATAAACGTTGTTTTTCAGTTTCAGACTTGCGATCAACACATACGTTAAAGATCTACAGTCAATTAAAATCTCAAACGACTTCGTTTCCTTCGTTTTCTTCCACACCAATCCGATCTACATCACCCAGACAACAAAATACATCTTCACCATTATCGTCACCAAATCATGAAGAAAATGTGGTGTCAAATACTAAGGTAACGAGTAACTTTCAGTACGTTCTCGGAGCGGCCACTTCTATGGCTGTCAAAACCCATGAGCAGTCTATGACTTATTTGAATCAAGGTTAGTTATTTATCTTAATATTTAAATTTCAATTGATTTTCGGTTATAGAATATTAAAATTATTTATTAGGTCAATTATACGAAATTAATTTAAAAATAAATTCATTCGGAATGATTCATTCAGAATTGAGAGGCAAACTGCTTAAAACTATATTACGCGTTGGATTTCAAGAAAGAAGACTCCAAAACATGGAAAAAGAATTGATAAATCAATGGAAACAGCATAATGGACAATCTAAAAGAATACTTGAAATCGATATTCCACTTTCTTACGGCGTTATCGATATATTCAATGATCCCAATGATGTAAACAAATGCGAACTATTTTGGGATCCATCTAAAGATAATTGTATTTTTGTTAGGGTCAGTATTTTTTATTTTATTTAAATGTTAATTGTTTTTAAAAAATTCAATTTAAAAATTTGTTCAGGTGAATTGCTTAAGTACGGAATTTACTCCAAAGAAGCATGGTGGGGAGAAAGGTGTTCCATTTCGCATTGTAATCGAAACATATCCACATGATGTCAACAATCAAGTTTCCACGTCCACATGTCTTCACGAAGCTTCGTGTCAGGTTAAAGTATTTAAGCCTAAAGGCGCAGATAGAAAGCATAAAATTGAGAAAGATAAAATTAGTAAAAAACCTCCGACAGAACAGGAAAAGTTTCAATCATCGTACGGTTTTACAGTGTTTGTAGATTGCCAGTTAGATTCGTTGTTTAGTAATGTAACTCTGTTACCTCCGCAATTGATTACGGATAAAGATTCTAACATTGACTTTAGCATTACTTCACCCATTACTTTATCAAGTGAATCAGATACTACTGAGACCAATAAGTGGCTCATAGCAAATGGATTTGGCGATTATTGTCGAACATTTTACACTTATTGTGGTTCCGACATACTAAGATTAAGTCGAGCCGATCTAATTCAGATTTGTGGTCTAACTGATGGCATCCGCTTATGTAACGCTATTAATGCTTGCAAAATTCGTCCGCGACTTACCATATACATTTGTCTACAATCTGATGAGGTCAATTTATTTGAGGCAGTATATTTAGACAGTTTAACTGTAAATGAGTTGTTAAAAAAATTAAGTGTTGTTTTGTTGGGATCAAATAATCAATCCCAATTTCAACGAATTTGCATTTACGGTCCATTGGGAATTCGTATTTTGGCTACCGATGAAGTAGTAATCAACATGTCAGATGAATCTATCTATACCGTTGATATCGGTTAGTTCCGTTAAACTTTATAAATTTAATTTTTATAAATTTTTTAATTTTTAGATCGGGAAGGAGATACTATGCAAGCAATTCTTAAAGTATATAATAAATAGGAAATAATGCATGCACATTTCAACACAATTAAGATATTTATTTTTTTCTATTAATAATAAAAATAAAAATATCACATATATAATAAAAATTGTTTACATAAAAATTGTTAAAATGCGATAAAAATTATTTAATTTATTTTCAATAAATTTATAAATTTAATTAATGTCAAATTAAATGTTCATTTTGAAAATTGAGCTATTGGATTTGCAATGTCTGTACCTCACTGTGGTTGACATTTTTATTGATATCTATAAAGTAATATTTTTATTAGTTAATTTGCATTATTAACAAAAGGTTATTTTTGAAGGGAAAAATTATTTTTATCAATTTTTTATAGTTTTAAAAATTCAATTTGAATAAATCAATTATTTCATAATGTTGTATTTAAACTAAGCTATTTTCCTATAGATGATCTTTTATAAATATATTAATGTAATGAAAATAATTTATTTAATAAGAGAATTTAATAAGATTTTCTTTTTTTATATTTTGTCATTGATAACGAAAGTAGCCTTAAGCATTATTAATAGAATATTATGTTTTTAAATATAACAATAAAATTTAGATATTAGAATTATTAATTTAAGAAACTGTAATAATAGGTTTTCTGTTTTTAAAAATAACATTGATTAATAGCCAGACTTAAGCATTCTTAATAACATATTAAATTTTTAAAATAATATAAAAATAATTATATTCATTTTAATATTTTTCCTAATAACTTATTATATATAAGATAATAAAATTTAGAAATTAAAATTAATATTTTATTAAAACATTTTAAATCAACATAATTAGAATTTTTTAATTTAAGAAAGAGTAAAAGGTTTTCTATTAGCTTAAAGCATTTTTAATAAAATATTAAATTTAAATATAATTTACTAATAATTAGATATGCAGTTTAATTAATTCGTTAAAAAATAATAATTCATAAACAATAACTTTAAAGGAATAATTAAATATATTTTTTTTAAAATTCATATATTAAATAATAAATATAAATTCAAAGTGGGCTAATTATGAATGTTCATTCCTAATGCGTGTTAAACAATATTTTTTAATATTTATATTGATTGATTAAATTTATTAATTGAAGAATTTTACATTTTACAAAACCAAATGACATGTTTACAAATCGGGAGGATTTATATTAAAGGGATTATTTTTTAACTATTTTTTATAAAGATTAACTATCTTTATGATTCACTATCTTTTTTAAAACACATTTTTGAAATCATTTTTCAAGTTGATTTGTTTTCAATATCTTCACGTTTCAAAGAATATAGTTGACTTTTTATTCTAATAATTTCATATTAAATAATTTCAATTTATTCGAGTGAAGCACATTTTTCTAACAATTTCAAGTTAAAGCCAAAAAATACTTTAGTCTCACAAATAACAATTAATATTAATAATATTGTAACAAGAATACCATTTGCTTTTTAAAATTATATTCAATATAAGATTTATGAAGACGATCTACTTGTGTATATTTAAGATTAGTTTATTTTTAATTTTCTTATAGCATCTATGAAGTGGTTCTATGTATAATTCTTTACATATTTTGTATCTATATTCTTCATTTATTATTTTTGATTTATTTTATTCGAATGACTTTGATAAAAAAAACGCTATAAAAGTATCAAAAACAGTATTTTTAAACTAACCCAGTCAGACTGTTTACAGACTGATTTACACAATTTTAAACGTTTCTGTTCATGAATGTTTGATTAACCAATACTACATTATTCGCAAGAGTATTTTGATACTTTGTATCCCTTTATATTATTATTGCAGGAAAATGATGTTTCTTAATTTTTCTTTATAAAATAATTGTTTTCCAAATCGAAAATAACCATGTTTATATATTTTATAAATTCAAAATAAAAAAAATAATTTTATCATTTATCAGATATGAAATGTTAAAAATTTTTTATAACAAAAACATTTTTCAAGCATTTCATTATTTGTGTATAAAATTAAACCAGTTTGACTTCTTAATAAAAATTTATGACGCTATCTTGAATCATTTAATACTATCATTTCATAATTCATAATTACATTATTTTCTAGAATTGTAGAAAAGTATACATCTAAATAAAATTTTAACAAAAAATCAATTAAATTATGGAAATAAAATTAATAATTTAATAAATTACTTGCCTCTTAATCGACTTATAAATTCAATTTTATAAAAACATTAGGCTAGTAAAACATGAATATTATAATCATTCATTTATATTTATTTAGACTTTATTTAGTTATTTATTTTAATTTTACTCTATTAACATTTGATAAGAAAGTTTTTCGTATACAAAATATTTTTAAATCTTAAACTCCAAATTATTTATTTCTTAAACTTTTCTATTCATTAATAATATTGTTTGAGTTCGTTTATCATAATAAACTAAAGGAACATTTTTGTCTTTTTGAAGAATATAATCTTTAGAATCGGAAATTCTTTTGTTTAAATACATTTTATCAACCGTTTTATCGATAATATCTTGAACTTTCACTTTTTTCTCAATATTATAATTATTTGTGTTAAAATCACTTTTCGCTAAATTTGACATTTCTTTATTTATTGGTTTTGTTATTAATAACGGTTAATTTTTAATATATTATCATATCATATTGTTAGCGAAATTACTTTAAAAATCCCATTTTCTTTAATTAATTCTCGTTTTAAAATTTGTTTAAAATTTAAATTAAAATTATTGTTTAAATGAAGATGAGCTAAGAAACAAAATTATTCCTTAAATAAAATATTAATTTTTTATTTTGTTGATCGCATTTGTTTTATTTATGATTATATTTTTTATTTTTATACATACTAATGAAAAATAACTTTGAATTAAATACAACTGTATGATTAAGATAAAAATTGAATTTATAATATAATTTTTCAATTTTTTAGTTTTTTAGCAATCTAAATTAAAACTTTTATAAAATATTTTTGTTTATAACTTTATATTATAAATAATTATATTTTAAACATTTATGTAATAACATCTATTTATAACACAAATATTATTTTATTAATCAATTCAATAAATTTCATATAAAACATTTTTCCTAATCTTATTTAAAACTTAAAATTTAAATTCGTTGCTCTTACATGTAAATAATTAAACTTATTTAATTGGTAAGTTTACAAAATTTATTTTTCTATTTGAAATTTATGTTTAATAATTAATTTTTTATCAATATTCGCTCGTGCCGGATAAATAATCAAACTTCTAAGTTTTTTATTTTTGTCTATGTATGACAATATATTATCTGTATTTATAAAATGAAGTTTGGTTTCAAACAATTCAACAAACCTAATTTTTAAATCAATTATATTTTGCAAGTATACAAGTATATTTTGAAAAGGGTAATTAAACATTGTATCATAAATACTAATGTCTAAGTTCATTAATTGAGGTACAAATAAATGTAAAGATTCAATTTTTAAATAGATAAAATCATTAGAGAATAACTTAATTGAAAAACTGACTAATTTAGTGCAATTTTTAAATATCTCAAAGCTACCGAATCTTCCACAATAAATAATAATAATTGTTTTCAAATTTTTATAGTTATTTTGCTTAAATTCGTCATATAGTAATACATTTTAATGTTTTATTGTTAGCTCATTTAAACATAAACAATTATATCCGACAATATTTAATATTTCTATGCAGATATTATCATCCCTAAATTTGAAACAACTTGAAAACGATTGAAGATTAACGAAACTTTGTAACAATTTAATACTATTAATGTTTATATTTCGATCGGATACGTTTAAACCAACTTTTAAATTCTTTAATTTATCTTTAAAATATTCAGTAAATTTTATAAACTTTTCATTATCTATACAATACCAACCAATTGTTTCTATATTACTAAGCATAATATTGTTTGTCATACATTGCTGAATTCATAGTTTCTTGAAATGTAAGAGTTTTCAAATTTCTCAAACTCTTTTTAGCAAATCTTTCCCAGCAGGTTAAAGATATTTCGGAATATTTATAAATACCCAAATGTTTAATATTGTAGTTTTCATTACTTATTTCATCAATCGTTTCATCGCAAATCGTTTTGCAATCGAAAATTAAATAATTTATATTTTTGCATTTTTATAACAAATAAACTAATAAATTATTTTTGATTGCACATTTAATTAAACTAAACTCATTAATCTTTGGATTATATTCTGAAATCTTTCCAATATGTGTATATAACTCTATTCGTTTTCCATCGGAAAGAATTAATTCACGTTGTTTATTGAATATAAAATTATAAAAATGTTTGGAAACGCATTCTAACCGGAAACAATCAATTATAGGTAAATAACTTAATATTTATTAGCACAAATCAGTGCCAAACCTATCGAAACTCTCAGTTGGATAACATAAACTCGTTTTAAATAAAATACAATTATTTATTGTTTTCAACTTCTTTAAATAAAATTTTTATAATAAATAAATAATTAATTTAATTCAAAGTATAATAACTAATTTTAATAATTTTATTAATTAAATAAATAAATACAGAAATAAACTTTATTTATTTTTTTTAAACCCATTATTTTTGTTATTTGTTCATTAGTCCTGTTGTTATTGTAATAAAAAAAGGTTTTTAATTTTATTCTTTTCTTGTTTTAAAGTAAAATATTAAAATATATTTTATATACTTTTATATTAACTAAAAAACCTGTAAATTTCAAAGTTTTATTTTTGCCTTCTTTTCAAAGATAAAATGAAAATTATAAAGTCTTTCGTATATTTTCTCTTGTAATTATAACTGAATTAAACAGGAATAAACTGGATTAATCAGGATTAACTGGATTGAACTGGATTAAACTGGATAAAACTGGATTAAACCGGTTTATCTTATTATCAAAGATTAAGTCAATAGCTCAAATACTATTTATACTTTGAAAAAATCTAATTTTATTGATTTATTGTTTTGAAGTAAAATATTAAAATATGTCTTAATACTCTTATTTTAACTAAAATTACTTTAAATTTGTAAATTTTATTTTTGCCTTCTTTTCAAAGCTCAAATGAAACTCATAAAACCTTTCGAATATTTTTTCTTGTAATTATAACCGGATAAAACAAGAATAAACTGGATTAACTGGATTGAACAGGATTAAACTGGATTAAACCGGTTTATCTTATTATCAATGATTAAATCAATAGCTCAAATACTATTCATGCTTTGATAAAATATAATTTTATTGATTTATTGTTTTGAAGTAAAATATTAAAATATATGACTTAATACTCTTATATTAACTAAAAAATCTGTAAATTTCAAATTTTTATTTTTGCCTTCTTTTCAAATATAAAAAGAAAATCATAAAACCTTTCGAATATTTTCTCTTTGATGAAAGAAATTATAAAATTTTACGTCTCAAATAGAATAAGTATCTATCATTTCTTTTAATTATGTCTCGCTTAGTCTTAATTAGATTTATAATGTCTCAAATAAATGAATACGCTTGTCTCGCTTAATTTTATTATGTCTCGCTTAGTCTCAATTACAGATAATAAAATGTTTGATAAATAACATATTAAATATTTTATCAAAAATATTCTTCAAATAATAAAAATTTATAAACTATAAATTATAAATTATAAATTA
>JAQGAW010000958.1:0-22590 GCA_034698025.1 Phthiracarus crinitus | reverse complement strand
TAAGCCTAATAATTAATTTTTGTAACTAAACTTAAAAATTTTTCAAACGATTTATCAAACGATTTCGAACCTTTTTAATAAACGGTTAACAAACGATTTTGAACCCTTTTTTCTAACGATTTTCAAAGCCTTAGTCATTATAATCTCAGTCATCTATTTTTCCTGATTTTTAAAATTAAATTTGGATGCAAATAACAAAAATCCTATTTGTTAGCTTATTCACATGATCAGTGTTGCAAATGCTAAGTTCCGAACAAATATATTTAATTTACTTTGTTATAAACAAATTGCTTTCTCTAATTTGCATAAACACTTTCTTTGAGCAAACTATATTTTTAATTACAAATAGTACGGTATATAAAAAGGTCGGATCGCACGCAAGTCTACTCTTGTATACAGTATACCCTTTTCGTCGTTCCAGTTTAATATTATCACTATCTATTATTAACTATTATAATTAATTATTATATATAGAGTTCTTTTTAGTGAATTTTTTTGTAGGTTTTTAATGAGATGCTTAATCATTATGACATTATGAGATGTTTAGTAAAATGCTTTTATTATAAATTTTCTTGTAATTCTTCGTAAATGACTTTTATATTTTTGTACTCAAGAACTGACGGAAGAAGTAAAATGTAGATTCTAAGTAATGAAAAAAATTAAAAATATGTGTGCGGTAATTAGTTTTACGAGTTTTCATTTTAACAATAATCTTTAGTTAATGAAAGTATAGCAAAATTTAATTCGTGACGGATAAAACAAAAAATTAAGCAGCATTTACAAAAGCCTTCCTACGAGTATTTAAGTGTCAGTCATAGGCAAAGGCATTACACTAACTTTATGTAATTTTACTAAATCTCGTTTAATGAAAGAAATTGCAAGCGTAATAAAGTATAATATTGAATAATGCGCGCTGAGTTGTCGTTTAGACCAAAATACTAGTGTTTGCCACTACTGTATTGTGCTGTCACAGTATACGGTATATAACTTATATATACGTATAAATATCTCGAAGCGAATAAGTTTCAGCAGAAATAATGAAATAGAAAGCTAACTAAATAAATGAGATTTAGAAAATGGCTCGCAAGTAATTCCGTTGCCCTAAAATTAATTAAAGAATTAGGAAATTGTCATTAGTTTTTAATACTTCAACATTTGTTTATATTTCCATAATTATAATTAAAATAATAACTTTTATTCAAAAAAACATCCCGTTTTGAAACAAACAAACGAAAAACGCTTGATCTCTGATAAAACACCATTAAAATATCGATTTTCTAGTGTTAATCGAATACGCATGACCCGGTATTTCGGAAAATTTTGGCTTAGAGTTATCTATAACTATAACAAAGTAGTAAGTTTATGTTAGCATCAAATATAAGCTTAGTTCGACAAACGTAATCGAATAGTTAACCACAATTGTCCAATATTGCTCTCATTGCACTATTGATTGGATTCAAATCAGATAAACAATTTGGTGAAAAGTTTTCCGCTAATCGTACTCTAATTTCAGGTGAGTTGTATTGTTTTATATAATGTTTTTAACTAACCATACGTCAACCGTAATATAAATGAATGGCTATTTCTATTATTTGTTTTCGTTTGTATAAAGTTTATGCGAAGGATGTTCGTAACAGGTTATTATTATGGTCTTGAAAATTAATGAATTATACATAACTAACGGTTTTAGGAAAATTATTCTTTCTAAACCCCGCAAAAATGCAAAAAAAATATAGGAACGTACAAAAATTTTATTCTTAAGATTCTTATTTGATAATAGATCTGTAATAAGTTATCGGGAAAAAGTGAAAAACACTTAAAATAAAACTATCAGATTTAATTAGATTCCATTGATGAATATTTCATTTTCACAGTATAATTTTTTTTGATAAGGAAAGTTTTTAATGAAGATATTTGAAGTTTTAGTTAACTATGACTAAATTTTACAAAATCTTTAATTCTAAATATTCTACCAAATTTTTCAATCATTTTTGTAACTTCTATTAACTATTAATAATCGGTTTGACAATATTTTTCTAACGATTTTAAAGACTATAATTTTTACCATATGGTTTATAATACCTATATTACGGTAACTTTATTTTTTGAATTATTATTTTTTTTGAGAGGAAACGTGAGATTAGAAAAAAACTTAGTCGAAAGTTAATATTTGCGAAACTGTCATAAAGTGAAATCTGTTACCAAATAGAAAAATTTCTCTTTGTCTCTATCTTTACAGAAAATAAATCAATAATTGAATTGGTTATACATAAAGTGAAAGTTTTGTCACTTAAAATTAGGAATGATTTTGAATAAAGAAATTTTGAATAACTTATAATCAAATAATAGCTCTCAATTTAAACCAAATTATTTCTTAGTATTCGTAAAAAACAGAAATAGTGACGCGTGAAACGTGATCACAAAAACGCATTCTGTGAATAAAATTCAGGCATCATTTATTTTTCTTCAATAACTTTAATAGAGTTAGCTTTAATATGAACGCCTACTCACTTCGCATATTTGCTCGAAAAATAACTAATTTTTCGGAAAAATAGATTTAAATAACGTTTTATCGTAAGCACGTTATTGAAATAATATGAATAATATGCTAGAGTTTATTCACAAGCATAGAGTATCTGATACAGACTTGCACTGTACATTATTGGGCTGTAGTGTAGCGCAGACTAATGATGTGCAACTGTAACGAATTAAAGTGGCAATAAAATGTAAACAAAGTACTTAATGTGACATAATTAAAAGATTTAGCTTATTAGTTCCATACTGCGAATAACATAATTAGATTTAATTAAAACAATTTATAGTAAGGTATTTTGAGAAATATATAGGGGCATAGCGTACGCGTATGTCTGTTTTTCGTTAATGTGATAAAAAAGTTTTCAGTTCTGTAATTTACCGGTCTTTTCCGAGATTAAGCCTATCCAATAATAAATCCGTGGACTTATTCAAGGAAATTCATTTTTTAGGAAAAATAATTCACATAAATGGAAACAAAACTTTTTTGCTCTAATTTCGCAATGGTTTAACATATTTTGTTTGTCCTATTCTTAATCATTAATATTAAGTAATTGAATCTAATTAATTTTAAACTTAAAATAGTCTAAAGTTATTTTATCAGTTGATAATACATACTTCAAAATATTCGGATGAAAAATCCGAAAACAAAGACAATATCGAAACAATTAATAGTTATGATTCAGTTATGTTTCAATCGATTATAGAAAATTAAATATAGAAGTTTTATAAAAATTAATTAAAAAATTTGCAAAATATAAGCGCTGGACTTATTTTTAGTCTTACTTAAATTTAGTCTGATTTATAGAATACCAATGCCAACAATACCTTAATATCGACTGTTTTCAACTAAGGGTTTAATTTCAAAATGATAATCATTGTTTATAGATTAAATCCAATTAATTTAGATTGACATTAAATTACTAATAACATAACATAAAATTTTATTCCTATGTTTTCCAAAGTTCACTGTTTATTTCAAAATACAGTAAATGAAATTTTCCAATTTGTTTCATAAATATGGGATTACCAAAAAATGTTTAGAAATATGCTGAAGATTCAAAAGAATCAACCAATCAACCAACCGATATACCATATTTTAAAATTTTTCTAAAGGTTACGACACAGTAACTATAGATACATACCCACGAAGTCATTTTGGGATACTATGTTTCACAGATTAACTTTTAAGCTATATTTATGAGGAAAGATTCTGTATTATTGTGTCTGTATATGACGTTTATTTCTATTTCGCAATATCTTTTTATCTGTTTGATGTGCACTGATTGAAAAGTTTTTCGATTAATATTTTTTCATACAATCGAACGAATCGAGAAATAACTGTTAACAATAACTTACGATTTATATTTATCATCAAATCATCGATAGCACTATTTATTCTATTGATGGAAAGTCTTATGATTTATTTTTATGTTAAGTGTCTTAAAGAAAGTATCTTAAAGTATTATTTGGCTAACAAGTGCATCATACGTCTCACACACTTTACATTACATTTCTACCACTTTAGTATAGGATTTACGCTCACACACACACACACACACACACTTTTATATAAACTTTTATTTGAACGCTAAATTGAATTTAAAACTTTCGCCAACTGTTCGAAACTAAGATTTCTAAAAGCAAAACTAATTTTTCAATAAGTATTTCTCTATTCTTTTCGTTTATGTATTTCTAGTTATTTATTTGTTTAAATAAAAGCAAATAATTTGAAGTTTTCATTTTACAAACATTTTAGGTTTTTTTCGGAAGATTTCGTATTTTTTAAAGTTAGAATTAAAATAAAATCGATCGACAGATGATTGACATTATATTACTTTCAATGATAAATCTTAGTTTCGAAAATAAGATATTAATCTGCTTTAAACTTATTAATTATATATATTTTTAAATTAAAACGAATTTTCATTTTCCATTCTTAGTGGTTTTGAGTTTCACTTTATTGATCGCGAGATAATAAAAGTCTTTTACAGTATATATATAGTAGTTGACCAAAAGTTTTACTTATGGTTAAGATGTCTGCAGTTAATATTTACAATACTAACCATTTTTGCAAAAACTAATTGATTTTACCAATGAGTACGTTTGACTAAATTAAACAAATCTATTTAGAATTAGAATCAGTAATGTAACTTAGAAGTGAACTTAGTTTAAACTTCAAACGATTATAACCGCAATAAACTTGATTTATTTTAGTTTTGCAAAACTGTCGAATATAGAAAAAAATCTAAACCGTCAACAACTTAACCTATAGTCTTATAGCATTTTCGTGGCATAAATAAGTTTCAAAAAGCTTTTAGTTGAAACCATTGAATTCATTGAAATTGCAATTGTTAGCAATAATAGCGTTAAATAAGCCTCAATTCCCGTTTGAATTCACTGGAATTTTATATATAATTAACTATAACTTATTTAGACGCAATCAAATGGCATGGATTTTAATTTATTAGTTCATTAATAAGCTTATTTGATGCTGAAATTAACCATAGTTTTGAACAAACGTCCGCAATGAGACCGAATTCAAACCACATTATTGTAAACATTTTGAAATGAAAGTTTATTGAAGTTTTGGCATTAAACACGCATTCAGTAAAAGAAAGCGTGTATAAGTGAATAGTAGCTTATTTGCATCATTCGAGATTCAAGAGCTATGTTTTATTGAACAACTATCCAAATAATCCCAAAAACAACTATTAATATGCTGTACTGTATACGGTTTGTCATAATTTAAACTGTTTTCTGTTTTCCTGGATTTCTCGGTAAATTGTGTAGATATGAATCAATTGAATCTAATAACACAGTATGCGTTGGTGTTATTTTGTTTTTATTTTTGGAGTGTAGGCCATATGACATTTGACAATATTTGTTGTTTGGGTCAAAGTTAGATCACATAACGCCTACTGGAATGACATTTGAAGTTCAATGTTTATTGATTTATTTTATTAATTTATTTGAGCCAATGGCCATTATTCATAACTTGTTTTTTTAATATTTAAGTAAAATAATTTACTTTTCAAAATAATTTAGAAAATTTATGTGAAAACATGGTTAGCTAATTATTGAATTTGTTATGACATAATATATTACTATTATTATTATTATGACTCATTATATACATTTATGCAAGAATTTATGAGATGCTAACATTTAATTCTGTTATATATTGAAACTGATATAAAAATCCTATTATCATAAATATATTTTTTTTCAAAACAAAAATATCATATATTAAACGAGATTTCGTGCATCTAAGCTATGGTCATATGATTTTATATTCTAAAATAATGGAATAATGTTAAAATTTAGATTAATTTGGAAAATTAGTATCACAAAAGAGCTGTGACACTGATTGACTCAAGTGTATTACATTTCTAATTTTGAACCCAAATCAAAATTAATTAACATAGATTATTCCTTATTGAAAGAAATTTATCGGAACCTACTGCTATATTCTCAGTTTATAATATAAATATATAGACAATTTTTTATATTGTATAGTAAACGTTGTTTTCTAACGATATTTAGCGATACAAATGCATTAAGCATTTGTTTGGAAAAATATTTAATTAAGTAAATTATCAAAAAACATGTTTTTCGTATAAAATTAAGATTTTATGCTTTTATCGAATGGAAGAAAAATTGACAAAAAAAAACTTTTATGACAAAGAATAAGAATTAGTAGGAAAAAACTTTACGTTGATTTTGTTATTACATTAATTAAGAAATAGCTTATCATTTATCTTCAGTTAATTAGGTTTCGAGCTTAAAAAAAGTTTATTAACGAAAAAACGAACATTAATTTCTTTGACGCAGGAAAAGGAAAAATTTACGCAAAGAAAATCATCGGTTGATTGATTGTTCGGCGCACAACAAAATAACACAAAAGAAATAATCGTTCGCTACTTATTTTGAAACATAATGCCAGTATCAAGTGATTCGTTATTACTGAGACGTTCAATATTGAAGGCAATGATTCCCTCGAATTCGATTGTTTTGCTATTTTCGTTTCTACTGTTGGCGATGATAATCGGGAATTTGGCGACAAGTAGTTATTACAGTCCTAATGGTCAGTGATTTATGTTTATGTGTTGTGTGTTTGTGTTATTTATTCCATTTGTGTGATCATAAATATCTATTTTAATTAAATTAAATAATTCTGTCACATAAAAGCAACATGTGTTGCACACGAACTTTTCACGAAATAAAGTATAGTGGGATCCAAAAGAGTATCGCTGTCACCAAATTCGAGATAAATCTAAATTAATTTTTGATTGGCTTCCAGTTTAGTAAGAATATGCTTATATTAGCCAAACATATATTTAAATTAATTCGACCGCTGATATGGATTCGTATTAATGATTCAATGCCATAAAACTGTTGAAATTTTTAATGAGATTTAAAGTATTTGATAATAAATTAATATAATAAGTGTATAATTAATAGTATCGGAGAAATTAATGGTGAAATATTTTAACTTATTTTTGATTTTTTAAAAATCATATCAAACATTATCAAGACTTCATTAATCTAATACATAACTAAAATATAGTTTGTTGAAAAAATTATTGAAATTAAAACACCTGTAATTTAAAACACTAATTTAATTTCAGAAATTAATTATACTTTTAATTAAACAGTAATTCCATATAAAAAAGTTTTAAGCTTTTAATTTTATACGATTAACAGAATTTAATAATTTGTCAACACTTTTCAAGAGTTTCTTATAAGGGTTTACCCACTCATGAGAATTGTTTATTCTGTACAGCAGTAATACTGCGCAGAATATATGCATAACAGTACTCAGAAATGTATTATTTATGCACGACAGCGAAGAATCAACCGAAATAAACGCTAATATAATATATTCTCATGCAATCGCGTATAACAGGTGTTAAATTACATTAAATTAGCCTAAATTTACATTTGTTTTATTTAATAATTTAAGCCGTCATACAAATTTATATTTATCAAACATGCGTTGGCATATTTTTATGCAAATTTTCACAAATTGTTGAAATATTTTATATAATTCTTTGCTCTTTTAGTGAAATCAAAAACCATTTCATTTTTCGCAAAAAGTCAGAACAAATACAAAACTTTGTAATTATATGTTTGTTGAATAAATAATGCATTAGTAAGCGTATAGAAAATATTTGAGGCTTTCGAACAATTTATGTATTTTTAATCAACATAATCTTAAAAAAATTAAATTTAAAAGAAAGTTTAAAATTTTATAATTAAAGTTATTTAAGAAAGCGTTTCAAAATAAAGTATAGTTAGTTCTTTCAGAATTGTTAGTTGAGTTTGTTTTCTAAATATGTTTACTTTATTTATTACCTATTGTAGTGTTATTTACTATAGAAAATAGCAGTTGTCATGTTAAGGCATCATTGTTTCAAACTAATGTCTTCAATGATATCATAATGGATTATTTTCCTCAAAAAGTGTTTGGAAAAAATTGTGACTTAAGTTTAAATGTTAGGCTATAATAACCTTTCGAAACGATATCATGAATTCTCTGTTTAGTATAGAAATAGAAAAATAAATATGTTCTCCGGTCGATATAATCTGATTAAAACCGAAGTGTGCCTAATATATTCGGTTTGATTTTTTTAACTAAAAATTAATGTTAAAAGTTGAAAACTAAAAGCAAGTTTTAACTGCTTATTCGATAATTATTTAACTTTTATTTTTAACGCATTCAAAATAGTTCATAACTTTATTAAATACCAATTAATAATATTTCCCATCAAACATGTCAAAAATAAAAGTTTTGGTTCCGAAAAATGTTACATTAGCACATCTTTAATAGTAAAGTACTGGTAATGGAAAATAGTGTATTTTCTCGCAAACGATTTCCCAGTAAACATTAAATTGATTAATAAAGTTGACATAAAGAATAACTTTAAATTTTAAGAAACTTCGATTTTCGCTTCAAAAGCTTCAGCGAGCGTTGTGTCACATAACTTATAATAGATTTCTCTGACGGCACACATTCTCAGCAAAAAATATAATTTTCTTTTGCGTAAATAAACGTCATTTATCATAAATTTGGTATTTAGCAGATGGAGACCTACCGTCTGAAGTGTTGGATGACTATAATGGCAATCTCGCAAAATTGCTATTTATTAATAATAGAAAGTAAGTATATTTATTGCATCAAATTAGCTGTTATTTCTTTAGTTATAATTATAATTATGGAAACATAGGAGAAGTTGCTTAAGACGAGGAGCGAGTTGTGATCATAGACCTGATGACTGCTGCGAAAATTCCAACTGCAGGTCATTATTGCATTTTCTAAAACACAGTTTATATCAGTGACTTGAATTTTTATTGAAAACTTTAATTGAATTTTTCAATGCGTATAAACATTTTATAGATGCAACGTATGGGGTACTAATTGTCGATGTCAACGAGCAGGTATGTTACCATTATGTTACCATTGACTATTTTTAGAGTTTTGTCTGCTTATCAATAAAAATGAAACGAAAAAATGTATCGATAAAATATGTACAGAGTATAACATTACAGTATCACCGCAAGTATCAAAACTTCAGTTATAGTTTTTCAGTGGACCATTGGTTTTATTGCGATCCTAAGGGAGTGAAACAAACTTAATAATAACAATAAACGTGTTTTCGGCGAAAATAAACTGAAATTCGCGAAATAGATAAATTCCCATACGGGTTACATTTTCAAAGATTGTAATCTTAACTTTTTTTCTTATACGTTTGTAATATAAAAATCAATGATTTTATTCAGTACATGTATATTGCATTTACAATTCTGTTCGACTTTATATTTTATGGTATACATGACTGCAAAATAGATTTTATGCTAATTTCGCTGTTTTTTCGAAAGATTATAATATCGTGAATTTAAAAATCCTAATATAAGATTACTTTATTTTGACAAATCTGTTTAAAGTATTATGTATAAGAGCCGCGTTTATTTGGTTAAATAATAAATACATTAATCAGATTATAAATATTATTCTATAATAAAATTAATAAAGTTTGTAAGGAATGCAAATGTCTCTTACAAAATAAACACACAGCGAAATATGCGAGGCATTCGTTTCGATATTAAATTAAATTTTTTGTTTTAAAGCACTCTTTATTCTAATATTGAAAGCCTACGTAACGCACAAACGTAACGCCGGAAGTAATAATCTTTTATTCGAAATAACTTATGATAAAATGTATCCTAAGATACTAATACATAGATGTCTAATATAGATTATTCTAGTAAATAACTGTATATATTCGGATATAAAAATAACCAATAAATACCCTCTCAAAACAATAATCTTTATATTCGTAAACAATGGAATGATAAAAGTATGAAATCAACTAAAACATCAAAAACAATTAAATATAAAATACTAATAATAAAAATAGCTTAAAATGATTAAAAGAAATATAACAAATGTTGAATTATAGGTTTATTTCAACGATGGGGTTAAATGAAAATTCCTTCGATGCTAAACGAAAAAACTACTGATTTAAACATTTAATGGTATTCGATATTCATTTCATTTTAATCATTATTGACTGTTAAGTGTTTCAGTGAATTTGCAATTTTAAGAAAAATTATACGTTATTTAATTAATAAATTTAATTATATTATTATTATTATTATTATTACTACTATTGATAATTACGCAAATGATTACGTAAATGTTAATAAAGTTTTTTAATAATTAACAGCTAAAACTAATTTAAATAATTTTCAATATAAATATTAATCTTTCCAACACTTATTATTTAAATATATACATATATATATATATATTTATGAATCTAATTATTATAAATTAATCATAAGTTAGATGTGAATCGATGGTGCAAATACTATATGTGTAAACATTTGATGTAAACTATTATATTAAATAAAATCAATGCTTATTTAGTTTAGAAAAATCAATTATTTCATTCAGAATACTGATTAGACTATAATAAGTGATTAATTAATTAATTAAACAATCTTTATATGCTGATACGTCTGATATTTCCCAATATTTTATCAAACACTGTTTAAGGTTACAATACTAGTTTTTAACATTATAAATGTTTTAATAGTGAGAATTTTATGATATTTATGGCTCTCTTAATACTTACAATCACTTTAGTATCAGAAATGAAAATGATAAATGATTATACCGTAATACGAAATATGAATTTCTTGTTAAGGATATGAAAACTAAAAAAAATAGAAACATATATAATTCGAATGCGAAACTATGCGATCACAAGCCTAAAATATGAATGCGAATATAATTCGATTCTTTTCTTCTTTTACACGCTTTGTTGGGCTTCGCTGGGAGAATGTCGACTAGAGCTCGAAAATAGATCCCATAGAAAGAGGGTTGAAAAGCATTAAATAAAAACTTGGGGTGGGATGGAATGTGAACGTTATTCCATCAAATTCCGAATAGTCCTGAATGAAATACTTATTATTGATTTAATCTAGTTTTTCCATCAAAGTTTCCCATCAAATTTTATTTTTTAAAAAATAAGTATGAAATTTTTTCGATCTCTAAACTCAAACTCTCCGGAAGTTCTCGAATCTGCGGCTTTTCTATTAAACCATAATCATAACAAACGCAAAATAAAATGTTCCAATTAATTGCAAGTACCTTATTCACTGAAAAGAGTTTAATTAACCGTAAGTGCAATTTCATCGCCATGTGATGGTCACTCTTTGTGTTTGCGCTCTCTATTCATATCTGTAACGCAAAATAAAAGTTTGTTTGATTTGATTTCGAGTATTCTTCTATTCAATGTTATGCACATTTGGTTAAAGGCCTCGTGTGTATTATATCAATGCATACTCCATATACGAATATTTGCTGTTCACATTTTAAAAGTTTTTTTACTAAATTAAATAACCCAATAACCCGTAAAAAGCAAAAAATCAATAGGATTTTGCAATTCACTTTCATAAACTGTTTGTGGTGCACAGACAAACGTCAATTGAAATGATGCGAATCACGTATGAATTTTAAATAATATTTAAATTAATAAAAGAAATGAGTGAGCGATAAAGAGTGGCATAAAATTTGCAAAAATTCTAAAGAATATAGAATTAGAGTTAAACTTGAATTATTATAAATTTGATACAATCTGAAAATAATAATAATTTTATTATTTGAAATTCGAGTTATAATATACGGAACTCCTTTACTGAATTGACTCAAGCAATGCTTACTTTTGGGCAAAAGCAGGTTTTCTTACTTTTCACTAAAGGCGCACAAAATTAATTTTGAAATAATGTGCACATATATATTAATAAATATAAATATTGTATATTAGATTAATTAAAATGTCTCATTTATGTTTATAATAGAAATTTGTATAATAAACCTTTAATTAAGTAATAAGTAAAAATCATTATAAGTAGCTTTTATAACACAAGATTAAAATTTTATATTTAATGAACATTTCTAAATTCAATCACATTTTTATAACTATAAGACTAAGACTTGAGTTCCGAATAAATGATGTGACTATACATCAAACTTTGCAACATTTATATGACCGGCACCTGATTTTTGATGAATGCTATATATAACGCAATCTTCGGCACATTTTTCTTCTTTAATTTGATCACCGATGAGCTGAAATGATTGACTTGTATTCGCGAAGACATACTTCTGATTGTTGTCCACTACTGAGTGATAGGAATAGAAGCCATCCTCGAGTTTTTCTGCTTTGCATAGAATAGTTCCCATTTTGCCAGATATAAAAGCAAACTGATGTTCTTTCGATGGACGCATTAATACTTCTTTTTCGCATCGAAATACTTGTGTTTGTCGAACTTGAGGCTCAAATTTTTCCATTAACAGTGTTTCAATGAAATGACTAGATAATTATACACAATTGTGATTTAGTTTTCCTAATAAATGGTTTTTTAATTTTAATTTTTTATTTGCCAACAAATAACAAATAGTTCTTAAATAAAATGAAAATTAACTATTGTTGAAAATCATTACAATAGACATAAGTTTATATTATTTTCGTTTAGTTTCTTTAGGCTATAATACTCCTATCATATCATATTTTATTATTTTTACTAGAGTTCCTTTAAGTGCATTATTGTTTGCAAAAATTGAATAATGAAGATTCGTGGCTCAAATTTAAAAATAAAATAATTGTCTGGTGTTTATTCCCCATTCATGAATCGAATTACCGTAACTGTTATATTTAATATAAGATAATTGTATTTAACTTACCTCTCGTTAAATAATGACATATTTTAACTTTTAGTAATTCAAGACAAGTAAATCTTAAAATACAATTATTATATAAGATTTAATTTATTTAAAGTGTTATATTACATCTAATAATTATAATCGCATTAATAATCCGAATAAATATTCTACAGTAACGCACAAACAAATTTTAATTATGATATAATGAAATGAAAAAATAATATAATCCTAAATATAAAGAACAAAAAATCATTTCTAAGACCAAAACCAACGTTTGATTAATGGGTTTCGTGTCCGTGAGAGTCGTCATGACTGTGTTGTAGCGCTTCATACGCTTCTTCCTTATCTGTCACGTACTTCAGTATGTCTGCGGGCGTTAATAGCTTTTCCGCGTCCATGTCTGGTATCTCGAAGTGGAACTCGTCTTCCATAGCCATAATGATCTCCACGTGATCTAAAGAATCCAAACCCAAATCGTTATAAAAATGCGATTCTAGCGTAAGCTTTTCGGGATCCACTTTGTCGTACAGTTTCAGTACCAGTAATATTCTTTCGCGCGCGAAGTCATAAGTTAGCGGCCATTTATGTCCGCCGTGTCGGACAGGCATTACGAGGATGTTTGTTGAACGCGCGAGCGGTGACAGCAATGATGGATACATCGATAATCTGTCGCGTGATTTGCCACTCATTCGATCGCATATCAATCGAGTATCGTTCGAGTGATGATAAAACCGATGCGCACATACAGTCGTACATATAATGCTGTCGTGACTGTTAACCATCGATGCAAATGCGCTTCCATTCGATGATATTATTTTCGCGCCGTTTAATTGAATGCGCGAAATCAGTCGAAACGCGTGCATCATATTCATCATTCAAATCTAATTAATATACGAAAACGAAAAACAAATCTATTATTTTAATTTCACAAAATAATAATAATCATCAAAAAATTCACTGATTTTTTAGTGAAACACATGTTTCATAAATATCGTCACTTAAAAGCACTCATTTCACGCGTTATTTATGAGTTTGCGATAAAAGCGCTTATTTTTTGGATGATATGTACAGTAATGCGTGTTTGATTGTCGTTAATTGAATTGAATTCATGGATCAGTTTGATTACAATGCCATCGAATTCCCCGATGATATCGATTACGACGAACTGTTGCGATGCGTTCGCGAAGACAACTCAATAATAGAACGAATTGTCGACAAATATCTGGAAACCGATCCGAAATGGTTGGAAACCGAGCGCCAAATAAGCGAATTGAGACGCGAGTGGACAGACATCGCAAAAGATTTGCAAATAATCGACGAAAATAATAAGGAATTCGACGAAATACTGCGAGAAATGGGTGGCATTACTATCGAGTAATTATCATTTTCATTTAATTTTGTTGATTCCTATTATTTTTATAGTTTTGAGTTGATTTTAACGCAAATAAATTTAAAAATTTTTTAAATCGATAAAACAAAGTTAAATATCTATTTGAAGGTTTTATTTATAAACCGAAAAGTTGCTACAATTATACGTTTGCTAATGCGATGTTTTTCTATATGTCTGTATATTTTCTTATGAACTGATTAGCTATTAAATAGTCTAATATTTAATTTTATATTTAATTACTTACTTTAAAAAATTAAATAAATTCGCCGAATTATAATTTTAAAAATATTTATAATATACTTAACATATTATAATCTTTCAATAAATTATTGGTTGGATTAGTTTTTTAATAATTAGAAAAGTTTAATTAATAAAGCAATGATTTGTGATCTAAATTACATTAATAAGACTTATCATAATCTGTTTCTACTTAACGTATTTCAGAGAACGATCGATAGACTCAACAATCCATTGTCGCGATGGTTATATTTATCATCAAAAACCGGTTCAGAGAGTTATAGACATTGAAGAACTTAAAGCCAGAATGAATGCGAAAAAGACAAAAATAATTAATTCCTTAAAAATTGAAAAAAGCAGTGATAATGGAAACGAAATGTCAAAATCATCACAAACTATTGATACCGACATAAAGCCCGAACTGCTCTCTAATAAAGAAGATTCGAAAATAGAGAATCAGCTAAAACCAGCGGTTAGTAAGCAATCGAACGGCAATGGATTGAAGAGAGCGCGCGATGGAACACATCTCAGTGATGACAAACCGAATATTGAAGCGCTTAAAGCAATTAATGTCGGAGATTGCGATGAAATTAAGTTCGAAGGAATTAGTAAACGCAGTGATATTAAAAAAGTGCCCAAATTTGGTATTCTCGTTAAACAGTACGAAATTTGTTACTCTATTTAATAATAAAATTTTAATGCGAATATTTTATACTTAAAGACAGTTTAAAGCTGGCGATACGATATATGGCGCGAGTTTTGGTATTATCACTAAACCGTGGAGAGAGGCCTGTATTATTAAGATTGAGGGAAGAAATTTTTTTACAATTAAATTTAAAGATCCATTTATTACTGGCGGTAATCTTATATCCGGTAAACTGCTTGCGTTGAAGTCTGTTCCCAACGTTCAGCTTCAAACTGGAGAACGAGTAATCGGTTCGTGGCTTTTATTACTCTTTATTTGCCAGTTTTATTGAATGAATGAATAAATTTTTAATTTCGTATATCTTTGCTATTTAGCTCTTATTGAAGATGCAAAGTCTGTAAATACAAATAATCCGAATATACCGCAATACGTGAAAAAAGAGTTTTACTCCGGAACAGTAGCGGAACCGCCGAAAAATACTAATAGGTATCGTTACCTAATATTTTTCGACAAAAACGAGTTCCGTTATGTCGATTCGGAAGACTTACGCGTAATATACGAAAAAAATAAAAACCAATGGGAAGAAGTGCCGCAAGACATTGATCCAGATTACGCTCAATTTATTAAATCATATCTGGAGAGTTATCCCGAACGACCAATGCTTAGATTGCAAATCGGAGATAAAGTACGTGTTCGATACTTCGATAAATGGGAATTAGGAAAAGTTATTGAAACTGATTGCAGTTTGGTATTGGTATCTATTGAGAGACACTTCACTACCGAATGGATATATCGTGGTTCGAGACGTTTCCAAGATATTTATAACGAAGTAATTATTCGCAATAAGCCATCAACAGTTAAACATCGCGCCGGACGTTCGACTACTAGAATATGCCGACGACTGGTGCAGCGCGACAGTCATGTACTCGTCGAATGGACCGAAGACTTGCCTGAGGAAGAAGATTCGAAGCAATCGAAGTCCGATGACGACGAGATAGTTATTCTTGACGCTGAAGAGTGTAGAAAGAAAAAGAAAACGAAGCAAACCGCCAGAAAATCGACGGCAAAATTTTCGGGATACAGTTCGTCGTCGTCTTGCGATACTACTAATGTGAACGAAAACGAGAACGCAAATACAATTATAGTGGATGTCGTGAAAATGCCATATTTTGATCGAAAATTAACTCATTATTCTCCTCATCAGTGCAGCCATTATTGCATTAGAGGTACAGTACCTGTAACTGTAATATTACTAAAATTTCACAATTAAACTAAAGAATTTTAAAGTTTTTAATTTAAACATTTTACAATTTATTTAATACCAATTTATATATTTTTAGCGGACGATGAAAAGCGAAATTTCGTGGATGAAAACCCGTATAACATCCCTATTATAGTTGGCTATAGACGCGAAATAGTTCGATACTCGAACGAAAGGTCGAGTCAAATCATTTATAGAGCTCCGTGTGGGCGCAGATTGAGATCGATTTACGAGATTTGGAGTTATTTATTATTAACCAATTCAGTGCTTGACATTGACTTATTTACGTTTTCCGTAAAGAATGTATTATATAGGAAATCGAATCCACTGAAGGCTCGCTTTCACATTCCCGATATATCTCTCGGTATGGAACCTCAACCGATATCTTGCGTTAATACTGTTGATGACACTAATCTCGGTAATGTGAGGTACCATAACGTACGCTTTCCTCATCCAGACGTCAAGAAGTTTCAAATTGATCTCGATTTTCTGTCGTGTTGTGATTGCACTGATAATTGTGTGGACAGTGAGAACTGTCCGTGTCAGCAGTTGACTGTGGAAACTGCTGAAGCAGTAAGAAAGGTATTCTTACTTTCTTTTTAATCAAAAAAATATTTGTTTTGATTCAAACTCTATGATCGCAGTATAAACCGGAAAATCCTGGTTATGAGTACAAAAGATTACACGATTTCATAATGACTGGAATTTTCGAGTGCAATGAAAAGTGTAGCTGTAATACTCGATGTCCTAATCGTGTGGTTCAGAACGGCATTAAATGTCGTTTGCAGCTGTTTAAGACATTGAAGAAAGGATGGGGCGTTCGGGTGTTACATGACGTGCCAAAAGGTAAACGCGATATACGATAATTGGGTTTTGATTTTTTAAAATTGTAATTCTAATTTTTAAATTAAGGAGCATTTCTTTGTATATACGCCGCACAAATACTTAACGAAGAAGTGGCTGATAAAGAGGGTAAAACGTTTGGCGACGAATATTTAGCTGATCTCGACTATATTGATGTTTGCGAGCATCACAAAGAAGGATACGAGAGTGGAGTGGAAGACGACGACGAAGATTATCAGAACGAAGAGGATGATGAAGATTATCAGGAAGAGGATAATTCTAGTGATGAGGATTATAGGTATTCAAGTAAAA
The DNA here is from genome assembly GCA_034698025.1 of Phthiracarus crinitus. Classification (NCBI taxonomy): domain Eukaryota; kingdom Metazoa; phylum Arthropoda; class Arachnida; order Sarcoptiformes; family Phthiracaridae; genus Phthiracarus; species Phthiracarus crinitus. Next base: position 5,135 of record JAQGAW010000958.1, on the reverse strand, counting down.
GTAAAAGAAATAACGCATCAATGGAGGAATCGCTCGATGATAATAAAGTCATTCATAATGGTAATTGTTTTATGTGAATCCATTATTTAATATACAGTATTATATCGTAGCATTGATTATTATGGGTATATTCAAAATGATTTTTAGTTCGAAGAAGAAATGACGATAAGAATGCAGTGAGTTATTCGATTCGTGAGGATTTTTTTAAAGAGGATTTCTCGTATTCACTCGACGCTAAGAAAATCGGAAATATCGGACGATATTTGAATCACTCGTGTGAACCAAATTGTTTCGTTCAAAATGTTTTTGTTGATACACATGATCTTCGATTTCCGTGGGTTTCATTTTTCGCTAAAAAGTAATGCTTTAATTATTTTATGTTTTTGCTTCACTCTCTGATATAATGGATCAATTCTTTTAGAGATATAATGGCATACGAAGAACTGACATGGGATTATAATTACGAAATCGGGTCAATACCTGGAAGAAAGATGGCATGTTATTGCGGTGCATCTAAATGTAGAAAAAGACTTTTGTAGCATTTTCTAACTGTAATTTTATTTTGTAAATATCTCAGATGTCATACAGTATTTAATTTACCGTAAAGTACTATTAAAATTCATCATTTTTGAGACTATTCTCAATCAAATATTGTAAGCTTTAAAATGAAGTTATAATTCGAAATTATAGGCCGAATATGATTTTATATTGTTTAAGAAAAACCGTTAATATAATATTATTGCATATCACTCTTATTTCTTGAGCTAAACAACAATTCTTTAACTAAATTTATTCGTATTCAATAAATTTAATAAAACTTTTTTAAAAAATCTATTCTACATTATTTCCAATATTTGTTTTGTATATAAGAATATGTTTTATTTAATACAATCTAAAAAACAGTGTTTGTGTGTGTAATTTAAATTTTAAAAAATTATATTAAAACTGCAATTTTCTACGCGCTCTCGATATGTTTAATAATAAATTACCACATTTTCGTAAAAATAGCGATACATATTTTTCACTAAACTAAAAGCGTTTCGACGGAATCACTAAAAGTATAGAGCGCTAGAAATAAAGTTTCATCAAAAATGTTTGATTAGTGATTGGCTAGCGTTTGCGAGAAGCGATGTTTGGTTAATGTGATGATGAAGATTCAAATCTAGCGTTAACTGTCCCCACGTGTTAAGCATTACCAGTGATACCGTTAAGCATATTATTTTCATAAAAAAGCCAGGAATCGCCTGGAAATTCAATTAAAAGATATACCCAATAAGACTAAAGATAAATAAATTAAACCGATTTCTTACCATATCCTTAGTCTTCATTTTCGCGGCTTCAAAAACAATAGCATTTGGAGGCGTGGCTACGGGTAGCATAAACGCGTACGAACAGGAAAGCGTTACCGGCAACATCACCGATATTGGACTCATTCCAAGCGCAATCGCCTATCAAAATAAACATAAATGTATTCACAATAAATATATTTGTTGGATTAAATGCGAGTACCATTCGTTTCATGACAGGCAGCAGAATAGTGCAGGTGGCAGTGTTGCTCGCAACTTCGGTTAATAATAACGCTATTACGCACACAATAACTGTGATTAAAAAAGTGGGCAAATGTTCGAGAACTGTTAATTGGTTTCCCATCCATTTCGAGAGACCGGACTGTTCGGAACCTTCCGCGAGCGCAAAACCACCGCCCAATAGAAGTAATATACCCCATGGCACGTGCTCTTGAGTGGTTTTCCAGTCCAAAAGCATTGGTGACGTTTTTAGCTGTTTTGGTTTTGCAGGAATCAAGAAGAAAAATATCACTATAAATATAGCAGGAGTTGAGTCCTTTATAAAACTAAAGAAAATAAATTTTAGATAAAATTCAAATTTTAAGTATGGATTTATAAATTATTATAATATGATTAATTTACTTTGGATTGGCATTTAACAATGTTGACCAACCGGTGAGAAAGTCGGGATCTCTAAAAAACCACAGAATCAATAATAATGTGAACAAAACTAATACTGAAAATTCGTAAAACCTGTGGCCACAAAAAATCCAAATAAAAATTATTCAATGAAAAAATGTTTTTATTTTCGTCAACTCTTACGTTATATTTCCTAAATCTTCGTATTTTTTCTTAATAGTGGCATTAATAGCATCACTATCTGTGCTCTCAGATAAACTACATTCAATAAATAAGAAAAAAAATTAATTATTTTTGTTTAATAAGTCGTGATAACGTTGATTAATAAGTTATCACAGCTTCTTTTATATTGATATAATTTTCTTATAACTTACTTATTATCTACTTTTCGCATATAGACAAAAATAATAAATAGCCATGCAATAAATAATAAGATAATCAGTCCTGGAATATTGAATACTAACCAGTCTGAAAACGATATTGGACTTCTAAGAAATAAATACAAGAAAAATAGGATTAATTAAAAATATGGATAAAAATATATTCTCATCAGATTCATAGAATTAATCTAAATTCGTTTGCAAATAAATTTATCTCAATAATTATTACTGCCTTTGGTATCTTATTTGATAGAGAATAGAATAATTTAGACTTAATTTATTTGAGTTTTTTAAACAAAAAAATAGATTTAAATCTTTACACCACATCTTTACGATATATTTCCGTTTGAACCACTTCTAGATTTGGTTTAAACGGGTATGTTTTGGATTAGACTAACCCAACAAACAGTTATTAACTTATATCAAAAATTGTTAAGTAAATAAAAACATTTGATAGTATACTCTTTCGAAAGATTGTTTGAAGATAAAAACTGGTTATATTCTGCTCATTAAAGTTATAGTTCATAAACTGATATATTTATCGCCATAATTTTTTAATACAAAAGTTTACGGCAATGATTGTTCTCTGTTATAAAACCAACACATAATTCAAAACCTAATGATATTTGTTTGCTATAAATTTAGAAATGTGCAATAAATTTATTGAAAAATATAGAAAAATGGTGTTTTAAATATTAATTTCCTATTTTTCGGAAATGAGGTCAAAACATATAAGTTATACCAATAGTTACACAAAGGTCGGAAGCTATCGGGAGTCAGCTCCAGAAAATCTCAAATTTAATTGGGGTTGTGGTAAACTCATCGGATTTAAATAACAATTTTTTGAATTTTCTAAATTTTGGATGGAGGTTAACATAACCAGATTTATAAGAGTATCAACTCTAGGCAAGCACTCCTCCATTGGGTAACAATGGCTTTACCAGACAAAAACGATACTTTCATAAAGAGCTCACTTTCAAGTCTACAGAACATCAAAAAGTGTTTGGCTTATAAATAAAGTTCTAAAAATAAACTGTGCCACAGATTAATGTTTTATTGGTATTAAGTTCTGCTTTCCACCATTTGACAGACAACGGATGGACAGATGTGGTCAAAAGCTTAAGCTCGACATTACTCTACAAATCTATAATTTTTCATAGAAATTAGTCTTTAAAATTCATTTTTTAAGGAACTATTTTTTGGAGATTTAATGCTGTCATTAAGTGATTTTATATTTATAAACTGTTTACTGGTTATGTAGTTATAGTGTAGTATTTAATATGTATAATAATAAAGCTAAACATTATAGACAGTTAGGTAATTATCAATTAACGGATTAATGAATTACTCTTTGAGAATTCCGTTTAAAATGAGATTAGTGGAAGTGCCGGTTAGAGTTCCAGTGCCGCCAATATTAGCTGAATAGCATATTCCAAGAAATATTGCCTTTCGTATTCTTTCGGACACTTGTTCTTGTACTTCCACACTAAACAAAGATTTGTAACGTTTTTATGATCATAAAAAACTGAATCACTATTGAGTATCAATAATACCTGCATTGATTCTGTTTGGCTTGCAATTTGACTTGTGAGCTATAGTGTCCATCTTTGTATTCGAGAGTTATCACTGCAATAAAGTTTTATAAATTGCTTTTCAATCTTGTTTACTACCATTAACTTAATATATCTTATTTGACAGTTATAGTTGCACAGTAGGGGATAGTTCTAGCCTAACATACACCGAGCAGTCGGCTTTTAGTGTTAAAAGAACGTAAACAATTTATTTGACAAGCTGTGCCGCATTATTTATTTCATTCTTTAAGTTTGGAACTTTTCGTGTAACACATACTGCAACAGACAATGTGTTGCAAATAATACGTTCTATCGAATGCAGTGGTCAGATCAAAATCGGCGAAACACAACAGAATCTGTTCCCGTGTAAAGTTTCTTAAAACTTCAATAAGAGATAACATACAGACTATGTATGCATTTAATGTTGAGAATGTCCAGAATGCTGGACGAATTTTTGATATTTATGAATCTATATTGCAGAATATTTTTCATATAATGAAAAAAAACTAAATTTACGGCTATTTTTAACATATTATATTTTATATAAAAATTTTTATTGTAACACTATATTTAAATTTTCAGTTGAATGCTTAATGGATAAGTTTTATACTCAAGAGATTTAAAAAGATAAAAAAATTAATAAAGATTTTTTTAAAACCAAAAAATAAATAAATAATATTATATTATAAAATGATTTTTAATTATGAGAAAATTGCAACACACAATAGAAGCGAGAAAACAAAGTACAATAATATAAGAATATTGATATCATAAGTCGCATCTTAAGTCAAAAAATAATAATATCAATACATTATTAGGAAACAATTAAAGAGCTTCGATAATTGACACTTATGTTAACATCATTTTCATTGCCAGAGTGGCCTTCAAATGTAAAGAATAGTTCCACAGCTAAACGTCATTTCTTAATCAATGACAAGTAATTAAACTAAAAGTATAAGGTTTTTATTTAAAAAAATAAATGCCATTTACAGTAATTTAAAGTATTTTAAAGAAATTTAATTATTCTGTATTTTATTTTTCATATAAAAGAAGCTGAACTGATATTTTAAAGAAATTTAATTATTCTGTATTTTATTTTTCATATAAAAGAAGCTGAACTGATATTTTAAAGAAATTTAATTATTCTGTATTTTATTTTTCATATAAAAGAAGCTGAACTGATATTTTAAAGAAATTTAATTATTCTGTATTTTATTTTTCATATAAAAGAAGCTGAACTGATATTTTAAAGAAATTTA
>JAQGAW010000957.1:0-22593 GCA_034698025.1 Phthiracarus crinitus | reverse complement strand
TATTAAGAAATAACTTTCAATGGAAATTATTTTGTGTTTTAATAGATATCTTGAAGTTAAACTAAATTACCGTGTATTGCGCGCGCGTTATCTAAAGAAAAAATTTGATTTTAGGAAAAAATTAGGGTTCGCGGTATACAAGGGACGAATTTTTAGCACTAACTACGCGTTATCTAAGAAAAAAAGTAAAAATTATCTTAAAGTTAAGGTGCGCGTTATACATGGGGTGCGTGTTATACACAGAAATTTACGATAGTATCTTTATAAGTAATGTTTAAATCAATAAATTTTTGTTAACCGATTGTGACCGCCGATTTCATTGTTTTTAATAAAAGTGTTTGTTCTGACCGAAAATGACCTCCGATTTTTGTATTTTTATCTGACCGACAACGAACATCACTATTCATACCCCACGAGAACATTTTGACAATTAACCATAAAAAATTTAAATTATTTTAATACACAGAGATATTTTATGATTAAATTAAAGCAAATAATAAATGGTTAATAAAACTATAGTTTGGTCTAATTTTTAGTTTAACCTTTTAGAAAATGTGCAATCATTCAAGTTGTGACTAATATACTGTCAAAATTTTATGTTGTTTAGTTAATTAGCTAATTAAGATATTTGACACAATTTTCGTGACATTGAATGTAAAAAATAACTGTCATGATAGTTCAAAGGTAATAGCATTTCGATCGCTGTTTAATTCATAAAAGCGCTCGAGAGTGAGAGAGAGAGAAGGAGCGATAGAATGTGAATGTTTTGAGAAAATAGGTTTATGACAGGTAGTTATTTGTGTGCCACAAAATTGATCAGTAGTTACTGTAATTCTAATAGTGAGCCATATAATCACAAATATTCAAGTCATACCAATGTCATATGCTTTTTACCCATAGTTCATAGAAGTGTGTATGATGTGTATGTGTGTCCCTAATATTTAATAGGGTGTGGCACTCAAACGGCACACAAACGTTTTCTGTTTTAAATTATTCATATTTTTTGAGCTCAATTATTTATCCACAGTTCATCTCTGCGTTATTTTAAAAAGCTAATAATAAACTTCTTTTTTTACATTCCCAGTAATTGAGGGTTAGTTTCATATAATTTATAAAGCGTACAAAATGTTTGATCGCAATGAAATAAAAATGAACGTAAACTGTTATGTCATTGCGTTACACAGGCTATTATTATTATGATTGCTATCTAACCGTTAAATAATTACCGGTTTATTAGCTAATAATCGATTAAACTGCGGTTAACTGTAAACTGACATTTTGCGCGATAAGAGCGATGAGTTAATTACGGCCATAGCGTAATACTAGAGAAAGATGCTTGCGATATATAAATATATTATATTATAGTTAATTATTTTTTTGGTAATTAGCAGAACGTTTGTTCGGAAAATATTGCTGATAACACTGCATAAAATGTTTAAATTAACTATAGTTTATTACTTACAGCTTTCCACTTCAATAGTGCACGTTTGACGATCCATCGGAAAAAATTGTAGGTTCATCGGGCAACTGGAGGTTACTGTAAGTCTGTAAATGCGAAACAAAACTAATTTAGGAAAACATTGGTCAGTAAAATACTGTTTTAGCTAAATAAATAAAAAATTTCAAATTAGCTAAATATAGACATAGGTTTTATCAATTTAATTAAGTATGCTAAAGAAAAAATTGTATTTTTCCGAGTTATACTGACACATAAAAGTACATGTTTTTATTAAAGATTTTGTCTTTACTAACTGAGCAGCGAAAATGCCGATTATTATGAAATGATGTAATTCTAGCTTTTTCGTCAAAAGAAAAAAGTTTACTGAACCATTGCGAGCAAACTTAATAACGATAAGCAGAATAATAAAAAAGAAAAAAAGTTTGCTCTTTTTTCTTTCTTTTACCGCAAAACAAGTAATTTTGGCATTGCCTTAAACACACGCAGAGAAAAAGCTATTCCGAGCTTAAAAATTATTAAGTTCAGGATGTTTTAAAGGAAACAAATGAAAATTTCAAGATTTTTTGTTCAGCAGTTCATTTCCGTTCTTTTATCACAATAATTGCATTGAATATAACTTGAAAAATTTAGATCATATCAAATTAATAAATTATGAAATACTTATTATTTAGCAATTGTTAAAATAATATTCTTTGAAAAACCCATTTATTATTAACAAATTTTCTGGTAATTAAAAATTTTTTGGTATTTAAATAAATTTATATTTGAAACATTCCCGTAATGCAATTAAATCAAAAGTAAAAACATTAAAAAAGTTTGCTAAAACTAACGTAAACTAATAATAACGAAATAAAAGAAAAGTTTCTAAACCTAATTGAGCGAAACACTTGTCCATTTGATTTAATGCGGATGAATGTGTTAGCAGTGGTTGCCATATGGAATTGAGCAGATTTTTCGTTAGCGAAAAACGTGTCGGGAACCCATATCTTGTCGGACACCTCTGCGCCAACATATAGCGCATCGATACCGGGACGCGGTTTGAATGCCAAACGAGTGTCTCGCCAGCCTTGACGAAAGTAAAAGTCTGTCGTGAAGTCCTAACAAAATAGAAACCGGAGTAAGAAATGGCAGTATTAGTCGTTTTGATAATTTATTTGTCCATTTGTTAAATTGCGAACCATTTGCACTGCAGATATAGAACTGATACTGATTATATGCATTGTGACGCCAACTTCGATCGGCGGACCTGAATATACAAAACCAACAAAAAAACGGTTCAGTTAAAGAAAACGAATTGCCATTAAATTTATTTTCGGTGATAAACGCTAAAAGAAAAAATCGCATAAAAGAAGAGACAACTCTCATTAATAGAGTTTGTTGTCCGCACATTCGCAACGCAAAAACACATTGAGTGTTTAAGTAAAGTAAAGAGCAGTGTATGTACTGGTATACGAGGTTTTAGTTTATCTAAGGCTGAGTTTAGCCATAAATCTTTTTCTTGACTCTACGCACACAGTATATTAAGAATCCGCTATTTTAACTCAATTTTTAAACTAGTGATTATTATTCAAACTAATTCGTTCGGCGGAATAATTTAATAAATTATCGCCGTTTGACAATTCTTCGAACGGCTTGTTTACGATCGTAAACGTGATAAATTCAATTAATTGATGAGTATATCCTATTATTCAAGTCAAATAAACGCAGCGATTGTGTGGGTTTTTCTATTTATGTGTCTCTATCTCTATGTGTGCGCGAATTATTAACTAAGCTTTCAGATAACGTGATTAACTTTGACATTCACCGTATTTTTCAATATTTGACAGTTTGTTGTATATATTCACTCCTTATTTACTGCGAGTTAAATTAGTTTAAAATTAGATTAAGCTCGTAATTCAATGATTCGACATTTGTTGATTGACGCGGAAATACTTTTTTGTTTTTCGTTCTACAAATTTTCGTACTTGAATTCAAAAGCAAACAGATTATCTTTCAAAATTTATCATCCAATTAGTAAATGAAAATATCAACTATCAGTGGTGTGTAACAAAGTGTCCTTTCGGGCAAATTTTAGATGTAAAGTATTGAAAATAATATCATGAATGGTTAAAATATTCTTTGATAAAAATACGAAAAAATCTTTATAAATTTCTATTATTATTTTCTTAATTTTTTTGAGAAATTATACAAAAATTCTATAAAAATTCTTTGATAAAGTAAAAAATGAATGTAAATATAGAAAGATTTTTACACTTATATAAGTTTTTTTGGCATTTTCTTTTATTTTGAAGATAACATAAAACAATAAAATATTGTTTAAAATTATTAGCATAATATTTACTACATTTAATAAAAGCGTAAATAATAAATTGTCTGTTTTGGCATCTATTTTAGTGAAGATTGTTTTTAAAATGCTAACTATAATAATATAGAGAGAATATTTGTTAAAAAATAAATTGCAAAATTCTTTTAGAAAAATTATTATTAAAGTTTTTATTAAATTTTAGAAAATTTGCAGTTTTTTTAAATAATAATAATTTGAAAGTTATTTGACTTTCTTTGATCAAAGAATATTTTACTCTTTCCATATCACTATTACAATTACTTCATTTATCATTAGATTATTTAAATGTAGATGTGTTGAAACGTTCGTGATTTTGATAATTAAACATATTAAAAGTTAAAAATGAAAATAAAATAAAGAAATTTACTGAATTTATTTTGGACATTATTTTAAACATAGTTCCTATCCTTTGATAGCTTATTTAATTTTAAAGTTTTCCTTAAAATTAGTGCATAATTAATATTTGATTGATTTTAGATTTTGGTTATAGAAAATTTGCTTTATAAACAACACAATTAACATTTTATTAAAAATTATTTTGAGAATATTAATCTAATGTTTTTGTCGTAAAACAACGGGTAATACAGGAATATTAATTAAAATAATTACATTACAACGAAAAATAGTGAATATTATATGGTTATGTTCTACAAAAACGAGTTAATTTATCTAAAAACGTGCAATTACTGCAACATTATTATTATTAATTTTTCTAAAAAATTGCAGGTAATTTTTGTTAATAAAGTAACGCTAATAAATTACTAAATGCATTGAAGAAATTATATCACATTAGGATTCTATTAGTGATTTTGCAATCATCGCTGAGTTATGAGAAACAATATGAAAAGTGCTGAACAACATTTTCCTATTGGGATATAGTGTACATAATTTTATATACCAATAATAGACAGCACACACAAACGCTAATACATGACCTCAAAGAAAACTTTATAAAATTGATTTCCTTCATTGTCGCCAATCTTGTTCTGTGCTATCGTTTTGACATTTCCGATGCAATGATGGCTAAATGATGCTATTATTTATCGAGAGATTGAGTGGCATAATGAGTGAGTGAGTGAGTGAGTGAGAGAGAGAGAGAGAGAGAGAGAGAGAGAGAGAGAGAGAGAGAGAGAATGCAAATAATAAATCTGTCATTCGGCAAAATTAATGATACTCTGATATAGAGATGGAAAGCTTGAAAATGACAGTCTCTTACTGTCCTGATAATAATTGCATTAAAATCTTAATTTGTATTATAGAATAATTATATCAATTTTGAGCTGAAATAAACAGAATGCTTTTATTAAATACAATTCATGACTGATGTTTACATTGTAGTTTAAAAAACTAAATAAACCGTAAATTATTCCAACGTTACAATAATTCGATTGATTATGATTTTTATGGATTTTATAATCATAAACTAAGATCCTAACCATTAGTAATATATTTTAAATTAGTGCCGACAAATTCTGTATGAATTTTCTCAATCCCGATCCAGTCCTTTCCCGTCCTAATAAATTTTCCAGGTCTACTTTGTATAGCCTACTAAATATCGTGAATATCATAAATTGTCTTTACATTTAATATTTTCATAAACATGACTATATAGAGAAATGCACTAAAAAAGATAAAAGATATTTATTTTTTAAAATGGTTTTAAAAGTTTAGGATAATTATTTGGTTTGTATTTTAATTAATCAAATGCTATATTCTGTAAAAACTTTTCTATTAACCATACATCAAATGTGTTCACTTAATGTTTTCTAATTAGTCTACTTTTCATAGTATTTAGTGAATTAAAGCAACCGTAGTCTAAAAATAGAAATCATTATAATTTTTCATTCATTTCTCGTGCATTCAATGTATATTCAAAAAATTGCAACAAAACAACTTTCTACGTGTTTAAACACAAAATAAAAGAAAACATATAAAACTCTTTTTTTGAGTGAAACAATTTTAATGTTACAAATGGGACAAAAAACTAATCATAAAATGCGTTTTTTATTACTATACACTTTATGCGTATTTTGAATGCCGTAATAAAACACAAGAAAATTCAATTATCCCTCAAATGGCATAATATTTATTTGAAAATTAATATTTGTAATACGTTTATAAATTAATATTTATTCTAAAATATAAGCTGATGACACGCATTCGGTTTGCCTGTGGCCTAAAAAATATAAATTTAATTTGTTGGCGCACATACTTTTCTTTTAGTAATATTTTAGTACGTAATTATTTACGACGAAAGTAATGTTTTCTATGCTTTTGAACTTTTTAATTCTGAAAATTGCAAAATATTATTATTATTATTTCTCATATGATTAACGAAATTAAATTTCAAAATAGAACAAGATTTAAAACTAAAACTTATAATTGAATAAAATTTTGGAATAATAACAACCAATTTGATTAGAAAATCATAATTTTAAGGCGTATTATTTAGAATACCTTATGTACTTTACTAACAAAACTTCAATCTATGATATTTTGAATTTTAAACTTATATTTAAAAATGCGTAAAACAATAAACTACATAACGTTAATAGCGTGACATACATAACGAGTGAACGCGCGCAACACACAAAAATCTCGAGTTCTGACTTAATGGCCAAAAATATATCTATCGATTTTGGTCGCTTCACAGCTGTTTACGAAATATGCTATTCTCGGGTTGTTTCGTAATCGATAAACAACTAAAGTCTACATTAACCTGATTACAGTTTTTAGAGTTTATGTTTTTGATCAATAATGAACACTTACACGTTAGCCTTAGATTCTCAACAATTTGTTTCCAAACAGTAAAGAATAAAATGATTAAAAATAGCTGAAGATTGGATTGACTGCAAGAACATAGCATAGGTTTTAAGAGAGCGTAACATAACGTAATAGGAAGAAAGAAATTGGTTCGATCTTTATATGTCGTGAATTTAATTTAGATATATATACTATAGAATAACAGAAAAACTAAATCCCTTTATTAAATAGTTTTAAGTTAAATAAGTTTTATCTGGATTTGTTAGTTCAAAATGTGATGTATTTTCTGAACTTATAATAATGAAAAGTAATGAAAAGGTCATACGATTATAATTAGTAATCTAAGCTTATTTCATATACTCTAGTTATTTTACATGATATGCTAAGCATTTTAAAGTATAGATATATTTATTAATTAATAATGCAGGCAAAAAAACAATAAATTAAACGGTTGAAAAATTTAATAATTTTGATAGCGACTCGTTTCTGATGACAAGTAAAACAATGTTACACATCTGTGCGCAAAACGAAAGAAGCGTTAAACAGAACTTGACAATAATTTTGGGCAAAGCATTTGAGCTTTCAAAATATTGGCATAAATACCAGAAAAAATATTGAAGTACAAATCGCTTTGTGTGTGTGTTGACAGTAATATAGGCATTACGTTTTGGACATTAGATATCCTATGCTTTATTGTTCAACCGATCGCTATATACCCTCGAGGCTATTAGGATTCGCATTTATCTTCCACATAGAAAACTCTTATTCAATTCATATTTCTTTTTATTCGAAACTTGCGGCCAGAAAAAAATTTGTGCTTATTCTGATATTTTAAATTTATCGCATAGATTTTTATTGTTTAGTAAATTTTTCACTCAAACGTAAAACATTAATTTGGTTTTAAAATTATTGTTTTTAAAAGAAATTAAAAACTTTTATTAAAAAAACATTTAAAAAAAACAAAAAATTGTGTTTATTCTTGTTAAATTTCCATTTAATTTGCTGAGATGTAAACATTTTGCCTAATATAATAATAAAACTTTAATGTTGTCAAATTGCTTTGGTAAATTAATATTTCTATAAAACCCAGAATGAGTTTAAAATCAGAGCAACATTTAGTGATTATATTTCACCATATTCTAGTAAATTCCAGATTTTATTTATTTAATAAAACAAATAAAAACTTTGAGACAACCATTAACTATTTAAGAATCATTTTGGAATATCGGCAAAAAAGTAATGAAACAACAGTGTAAAAGCCGAAAATAAGATAAGACTGGTTTAAAAATTCATTATCAATAATAAAAATAATCACTTGTCAGAGAAAATAATCGTAGAAAAATCGAGAAAGCAATTTAACAGTGTAACCCATACTATTCAGCAAATAATAGACGTATAAGAAGAAAGTATACTATTATTGTTTTTGTTATTTTTATTTTTACTTAATATCGTTTACTTTGCACTCAAATGTTTGACTAATAATAAAGTTATGAGATAAAACCAATTTTATTAAATGATTAATAAAATATAATGTCGTTCCTCTGATAGATATATTGATTAGACTGATAGAAATCTAAATTTATTTTTTTAGTCATGCATTATTTAAATGTTTCAAAAGAGACAAATTTGGTTACGTATCCTTTTATCAATAGTAATTCATATTAAAGTTGTAGACCGATCTACAGTATTAACCGATAAGTAAACCAATTTTGCTTTACAATCTCCCCAAATGTCACTTTCCTGCATACACTTTCAACATTTATGAATAAATATTCGAAATGGTAAATGGGAGGCAAGTAATATTTTTAAAATACCTCGTATTAATGCCCGAAATTATAACTTTAACTTTCCCTCTATATTAAAAAAGTGTAGCAAAAAACAAGAAAATAAAGCGAAGAAAAGTGTTCATTGTTCGAGTACCTCATTATTGATTACAGTGCAGTAATCTAATTAATGTAATAACTTGAGCACACATACACACACACATATACCACTACAATCAATAATAGCGGACAAAAAAACACACACAATTCAATAGTCAGACAGATATTCAACCCTTAGGGAAATAAGCGGCAGAAATGTGGAAATAAATATTTCCGCCAATGAACCGACAGTATTAATACTTTTGTGTGTATGTGTGTAATAATAGTTGTTCTGCTCTTGCATTCTGGGATGCATTCGAGCGGATTAATAAGACAAAATCTATGTTTAAAAAAACCTAAAAATAAAAAGACTTTATCCATATTAATGGCGATTACATGTCAAAAAATTTGTGAACCGATTGCTCACTCAACTGATATTTAATATCTTATGATAGCCAAACATGTTCTTTCACATCCAAACGGTTTTGTGTATTTTTCTAAAAAAGTATTTTGCATTCGATTTAATGGTCTCATTTCGTTCAGTTTAATTTCCGTGAATTAAATTGATTTATTATTTAGTGGGGAAAACACATTAATATTTTGGTGCATAAAAATAAGGAAAATAAATTTAATGGCAAAATTGTATACATAAAAAACAGTCAAAATATTTACCTATTATAGTAATTTATACAGTAATATATTTTTTTGTGCGTGATATTGTAACCAGACATCGGATATTTGGGATTTTTCCATATTTCCCCAAGAACAGCAAAAACTTGATAAAATTCTTTATAACAACCAAATTTTATAAAACATTGATTATGTTTCCAAAATTGTGAACTTTGGTCAGAAAAATCAACATTTAAATTGTTTTTCTGAATTATAATGAATTTAGTTAATATAATAAATCTTACTCCAATTTTTAATTAATAATACACAAATAAGTAATTTAATAATATGACTAATTAGCAATTACAGTAAATTTTCGATGAAAAATATAATTTTTCGTTGCTTACGTAATTTAATGAAATTATTTTTAAAATTTTTCAGTAAATCCGATTCGAAATTTTCAATTTTTTATTATCCAAAAAGTCTATCAGATCCATATAAAAATCCCCCATTTGCTAAAAAATAACTTTACAGAAAAAAACTAATATTTTGGAAACAACCAAAATATGAACTTTTTATTCCCATATAACAAACAAATTTTGTAATATTTTATTCCCAAATATCTGATGTCTGATTATATCGAATACAAACAAACACACAAAATATATTATACTAAAAAACATTCATTTGATATGATAAATTAAGTTTTAATTTTTAAAATTGAATCTAGATTTTTATTTGGGCGCACGTAAACGAATGTATGCTCTACTAAGTTAAGACAATAAAAACTTTCTTCCCCACACTGAACGTTGAATTATGCGATCAGAGATTTTCTGGATTAAACTCAATTAAATATAAGCTTATTTTAACCTCATTTTATTGTTTGCTAAATTTTCATTGTTTTTTAAAAATAAATACTCCCAAACTTTATTGATAATAATGCAAGAAATAACTCTGTGGTGATAATTATAAAAACGAATTTTCAAAAATAAAAAACGAAAGGTTAATTTATTTATTTTCGACCAGTGATTATTTATTTATTTTAGTTCTCCGTTATTAATAATATCTTATTGTTAAATCATAGTTTGATATTTAATAAAGAATGTGAGAGCAATTTATTGCAAAATGTTTTGCCAAAAAAATCTAATAACTTTTTAATTTAAGAAAGAATAAATAAAAATATTTTGTTTTTTATACGAGAACAAATTCTATTCGTCGTATTATTAAAACATATAAAGAATTGGACGACAACTAGCATATATAAATATAACGTTATTCTGTATATCGTGTAACTATTTGTTTCTATAGAATTCCAACATTTAACTCTATTGAGCTATTTTAGCGCATTTTTCTTTGATATTTAAAAAAAACTGGGATTTCGTTTCTGAATTCAATATCTGCATTAAACGTGACATAATATTGATGGTGTGTTTAAAAATAAATGATGTTTGTCGAGTGATTAGTTCAGTGCAACGACACGATTGTCAACAAAAGAATAAGAAAATGAAAGGCAAACAAAAAAGTTTTTCCATCGAATGGAATTTAATTATTTTTATCTATACATGAGCCATATTTAAGAAAAAAACTTTCTATGGTCGTGAAAATATATAGATTATTTTGAATATAAAGTGAAAACTATTAAATGAGATATTAATAAACGAGAATTTTTTGTTGATAAGTAACTAAAAAATTCTAAAAATACGCCAGTAATCATTGATATAAAAATTGGGTTTGAATTTAATAGATTTTCTGTTTTATTGGTGAGTTATATGGTTTTATTTTAAATCTTTTGTTAAGAATAGCAATGGAGTACAAAAATTATGTTAACATAAGGTAAGCCAAGTAAAAGTAACATAAATATATGAGAATTATTTGAAAAGAAACTGAAGTAAAATACCGTACGATCTGTGTAAACATCAAAGAAATATGTTTGATTTTATAAAAAAGAGTGTGCGTGCGATTTGTTTTTCCTAATAAAACAGAAATAACTGTGAACTCTGGAAATAATGAGTTCATGGCTAATCGTTAATTTAGTGCATTGAATTTAGTCCACTGTAACAGTAGTTGACGTGAAAGAATCTAATCATACAAAAATATTGTTGTAATACACTTAAATGTAATTTATAGTATTTATCGGAAAAACACTGTGAATGCTTGCATAGAAGTTATACCTCTAAAACAACATTTCAACTCAAAAATAGGATTTCTCTCGAAAGTCTGAAGAGTGCGAGACATAAAACACACCAAAAAACTTGAAAATCTAAAAATATCAATACAATAAAAGAAGGCGTAGTGCTTGACAAGTTTTTCTAAGTTTTCCTTTCTGTCTCATGGACTCAACAAACTCTGTCAACTATTTTCCACTTCTTCAGACGTTCGTTCAATTTCAACGATAGTAATAAACGATCGACTCTTGGCATTTATCTGGTTTTGTTTGGTGTCAACTCTTAAACGGAAAGGTCACGATAATAATAAACGAATCACAATATTTTCTACCTCTTTCTTTATTTACGGATAAGTTGTTTATGCTTTAAATGCTGAACGGCTTCAATACTTCGCGCTCTTAACCATAAACCGAAAGGAAAACGTTTGCATTCATTAAAACGGAACGAAAAACAAAACTGAATGAAGAAAATTTCTTTCGAACAAATAGTTTTCTTTTAGTATTAGAAATTATTGCCTAAACTTCGTCCTTTATTTTCTAGTGGCGACCAGAATAACGAACAAAGAGAAGGGAATTAATGAATGGAGAGTTTTGTTTGAATTTACTCTGCTATTCACGACAAATCAGTGTTTTCGACATAAAACTGCTTTGATAAGTACTCTAAACGGGAAACAGTGGAATAGCCATACAAATAGCCATCCATTGCATAATACATGAAAACTAGAGTGCTTTGTATAGAATGATACTTCGCTTATTTTACGAAATGCGAATAAATGTCTAATTAGGTATTCGATATGTAAGAACAGTACGAAAATAAATTGCATTTTGAAGAATTTATCTTTATTTAGAAAAATATTTTGATAAAGTTTTTACTTTAAAAGTTTAAGCAATTATTATTCGCAAAAACTAAATTAAATTCAATATTTGGCCGAAGGGTTATTATTCTAGTTGTTGCGTGGAAGATACAGAATTTTTAAAAATGTTCATATTTAGAATTATTTATAGATATTTTATTTTGTTCGCAGAGCCGAGAATTTTTTATGTCACGTCACGTACATTCGCAGATTTATTTAATTTTTGATGGCCCAGTGAGGCAAACACGCGTGAATGTGCCCACACATACACATACGCGCATAATTTTCGAATCGTGTAGCCTTAAGGATATATAAAAAAATTTCATTTTTCCTTTAATATTCTGCGAAACAAATTTTATATTTCCAACTCGCAAATTGTAAATATTTAAACTGCATTCGCATTATTACTTAGTGGTGGATTTCTATATATAGATTTGATTGAGTTGTTAACCAAAAACACCAAAACTATCGTCCAATCGAAACAAGTGTTATGCAACGTCTAAATTAAATTTTATTTTTGCTTATATTTGAATTTATTTTAAAAATTTTAATTTGTCATTAATGTCAAATCGTGTTGGTTTTGCCAATAATATACTGGGAATGGAATCAATTTAAAAACGAAAAACCAATCCAATCACAGATAATTTACTTTAGGTTTTAAATTTTAAAGTAAGTACCGATGCTATTATACTTTAATAGTTATTACTAGCTGTTTTAAATTTTTTAGATGATATATTCAAATAGACAAAAAGTAAAAATCAAAATTAGATTAAAAAAGAAAAAATCTATTACTATACCTATATTTGTTTAGAAAAATTAGATAATATAATATATGCATACTTCAATATAATATGTCAATCGACAGAATTAATCAATTGTTACACTAATTAATAGTGTTAGTCCTAACTTTTTTTTATAACTTAGCATACCGTTATTTTAATAAACCAAATGTATAACGAAACTTAAAAAAAGCTATTAATTTTTAATGGTTAATAGCTATTGTCTTAAACTATATGGATAATTATTTGATCTGTATCTTAATTAATAAAAAGCTATAAGTTTAAAAAAATACTTATAAAACTGTACACAAAATCTAATAATGTATAATTAGTAAGGAGAACAAAATTCGGGTTCGCCCGAATCGCAATAGTTTATATTATCTTTCGGAGACACTTATAAATACACATTATATGATAAATTAAGTAAATTAAACACCATAAATATTGCCCGAATACCCCGAATTTGCACTTTTCTCCCGATTTGCCCGAATTCCCCGAAAATCCCCGAAATGATCAAAATTTAAAAATTTGTCGGTCAAATCTGACGAGTTTTTGAGACACCTAAATTTTTGATCTATATTTCAAAAAATAATAGTTCAAATCCGTCGAGTTTTTAAAGGACAACTTCCCGAGAACCAAAATTTTTTCAAAACAAAGTTTCAAATGATCATAATTTTGTTAAATATATTTAAAAAGTATAATTTAAACATAAGCCCGAATTTGCCCCGAATATGCACTTTTTCACGCCCGAATCCCTCCCGAATTGGCTAGTTTTTTACCCCGAATTTTGTTGTCCTTATTAATTAGTGTGCTTTTAATAGCAATAGTTAGTGAATTAACACAACCAAAGTCTTATAATAGAATTCATTATATTTTTTCATTCATTTCTCTTGCGTTCAATTACAGCAAAACAAATTCGCTGTTAAAAATGCAAACAAACAAAATAAAAGAAAACATAAAACTTATATTATTTTTTTGAATGAAACAAATTTAATGCTACAAATGGGGCAAAAACTAATCATAAAATGCGTTTTTTATTACAATAAACTTTATGCGTATTTTGAATGTTGTTATAAAATACAAGAAAATGCAATCATGTATCGAATGGCATAATGTGTATTTGAAAATTAATATTTGTAATACGTTTATTAAATTAATATTTATTCTAAAAAATGAGTTGTGGGCACGTATAAGGTTTTCTGTGGCTTAAAAATAAAAATCATATTTTGTTGCAATCTTTTAGTAATCTGAGATGAGAGTAATGTTATCAGTGCTTTTGAATTTTTTAATTATAGAAATTGCAAAAAATTTATTGTTATTTTCTTATTGACGAATGAAGTTTTAAACAAAACGCTTTGTTGCTTCAAAGTGAGTTTTTAATTGAAACAGAAAATACAGGCAAATGAAAATAAAAAACTTAGCATTTAGTTAACCCAATTTTCTGGGTCTAAAACTAATTACACCAAACATATAAAATTAATTTTATCTTGTGTTTAAGATGCTCTGAAGTCTAGTAATAATTATTAAAGGAGAAAAACGGAAAACGTTCGCGTGTTATATCGAAATCGTCAGAATGTTGCCATTAATTAATTTGTATTATATGCACAGCGCGATATGACTTATTCGGCAGAATGCGTTGACAACCGCTGAACGGCAATCGGTTATAAATATTTCACGCTTACCTGCATAGTTGGGTCGTACTCTTTTATCATAGCCATTATCGAAAAATGCGTTCAATATCTGTGTGATGTTTAATCCTATTTCGGTTTGCCTGTCGGAGAATAGAAAGAAGAAAAGTGTTTAGAAAATCTTATTGCGACCATTAATGATAGAAGAAATCTAAATTGTTTTGAATACTATTTCAAAACATAATTTTGGTATAAATAGGAAAAATTTGATATAAGCTAAAATTTAAAGCAAAACCAAGTAATAGATATGGTAAAAAATAAAGACAACGATTAAATAATGTTTTTTTATATTCTTTTTATTGATGTTTTTATAATCTTATTATATTTCGAAAATAAAAAAGTGAGATAAGTATATTTTCTAAGACTATCACGCTTTCACTTTTTTAATCTTCTTAAATGTCAAACATAGTTCTAAAATTTATAAAGTTTTTTTCTTAAATTTTTCAGTATGCGTATGTGTGTATTCATTTTTGTGAAGGAATATTAAATAATCTATGCTATTATCATGCTTTTTAACTTAACTTACATATTATAGAAAAATTCTGAGTGTTATATATAAATATTCGATTGAAAAAATTAAAAATGAAAGAAAGAACATATTAGATTATTAAAACGCACGCCAACTCGTAAGTTTAAGCGCACAAAGTTTCAATTTATTCGCCAATTGTTGTTAAAAGATGATTATATTTTCAAAATAATTTATAAATAGTATATCAAAACTTAAACTCTAATAATACAAAGTACAGATGTGTAAACATGATCTATTGAGTTAGTGATGAATCTTAAACATTACTTAATCAACTTTTGGATCATATTTCCAGTTTCAAAAATGGTTTTGGTTTCACTTATATGAGATATAAACCTGGGATTTTGATTAACGTAAGTTTATTAAATAATGATCTGGATTCAACTTAATAAAAATACGAGCAATAGATATCAATTCCAAGATATAACAAATTCCATTATTTTGTACATATAATTTATAATTTTTAAAATTATTTAATTTATTAAATTAAAACAAGATAGAATTTTTAAACCTAATTCAATCACATAAAAAACATAATAATATCACCTATTAATTAATGATATAAGTTTTAATCTAAAATGTCTAATTGACAATATAATAATATTTTTCTGGTCTGTATTTAAGATAGAAATTTTTAAAAAATGTAAGCATATCATATCTCTGAATTTATTCTTCAATACTACTCGATATTATTATGGAAAAACTGCAGCGACTATATTTCGCAAGCATTGTTTAAGATAAACTTTCAGCTGCTTTTTAGAATTCGCTTAAAAACAGTACCTAAGCTTTTAATCTTTTAGAAACTTCTTTGTTTCGAAGGTCTTTTCAAGTATCTGTTTTTAATAAAATTTATCGATTTGCAAGAAACGCTGCCGGATAAACATAATTTAGATTAGAAGATATTTTTCAGTAGCTTCTAGTTTGCATTGACAAAAGGCGTTCCGGAGTCAGTTCATTAAATATTTTATATTGCATATTAATTATAAAATTGCATTAATGAATCTATTATTCGAGGATTGAGATCATTATCACTTTATCAGAATAAAAATTGTTAGAACGAAACACAGGTTAGTAAAGTCACTTTATTTTATTATAAATAAGCAATTACTCAATTTTTGAGAACAATTAATTGTTTCAATTATACAGCAAAATTAAATTAATTTTTACTTTCATCATTTTGTTACTATTTTACAAAAAAAATATAGATTTTTAATTTAGTTATGCAAAAATGAGATTAATTTAATTGTTAATAACGCGTACTTTGAGCAATCAAAATCTATAACTTTTACGTAAATTGTTTTATCAGTACATTTTTAAACAGACATTGAGAAACTTGTTTTTTAAAATAGTAGTAATAATACAGATAATATAGAAAAAATATATATTAAAACAGAGGTATTTTTATCTCAATCATCGGTCTAAATATTACAAACGTATTTAGAAAAATAATAGTATCCGAAAAATTACCGAGTATTCAAAAATAAAAATCTCGCAAATTGATAAAATAAAATCTGTTAAACAAGACCTAATTTTCATAACTAGTGTGCGGCTTTTATTGTTTAGAAATATTAATCTAAATAAAACAAACATGATTTATTTGTAAGATATATCACTTAATAAATAAATAGAACTAAAATCTTTTTCTTATTAATATGTAAAAAGATTCGCTCTAAAAATCAACGTATTTTCGCATAAAGTCCGGGATGAATGGATTAAAGTTTATTTCCATAAAAGATTTATATTCCATAAAAATTTTATAAAATTTGATAGAAAATGTAAGAATATTTGTTCATATCCTTTAATCCGTTTTGCATTATAGCATAATTAAGTTCACAATTAAAAAAATTAGTGAAAATAAAGTTTAAGTGATTGTATTTAGATTTTTTATGGAAAGTTCTATAAAAAAATAATTTCTAGAAACCAAAACTTCTTAGAAATTTATAAACGATTAATTTCAAACACCAATTATAACTTTATGGCATAATCCCAATGATTAAATTAGATAGAATAGCAGATGTTAATCAAAATATTTGTTCACATAAACGCTAAGAGCCTTAAGATTAAAATTTATAAAAGCATTAATACCGAAATATTCTACACTTTCAATCAACAAGTCTTAAAATAACAAAATAGGAACTATGGTTAAAGTATTAGCAAACGCCGTTATTCTAATTACTATTTTTGCCAACGCTTATGCGAAACCATGGGATGCGGTGGCAAGAGATGCGAGTTGGATAACTAGACATGAAAAGTTTGTTAACGAGACTATGGATTGGGCTAAGAAAATCCAAGTAGTTTTTTTCGGAGACTCGATTACTGAGGGCTGGGCTGGAAATGGAAAAGATGTGTGGACTAAATATTACGGAGCAAATGTTGACGTCGGTGTACATGCGGTTAATTACGGTATCGGCGGAGATAAAACCGAAAATTTAATTTGGAGAGTGAATAATGGAGAGTTTGATGGATTGATGCCAAAGTTAATCGTTTTGAAAATCGGAACCAATAATCTCGGTATTATTTTAATATAATTTGTATGAAAAAATATAACAATTAAATATTTAATTTTAGGCAGTGAACCGAACGACGAAGATATCGCTAAAGGAATCACCGCTGTTGTCGAAGATTTGCATAATAAGACAGAGCACGCGAAGATATTGTTGTTGGGTGTTCTGCCTCGAAGTGGTGACGCATCACAGACTAGGATTAAGAATATCAATGCGCGTATTAAGGGATTAGACGGTAGACACGGTCTGGTTTGGTACTTGGATATGTGGGAACAGTTTAGCAATAGCACCACTGCTAGTCATCTAAATGATGATTTGTTTGTGTCTGATAAGTTGCATTTGGCAAAACCTGGTTACCAAGTATGGGCTGATACCATGAATCCTCTGTTCACAAACTTATTGAGTGAATAAAAACTTCACGTTTCAATACAACATTATATAAACCAATTTAATATTAAAATCTTTGTGAACACTGCTATATGCAATAAACAGCAATTTTAAAGTATTAAAATAAATGTAAAACAGAATAGATTGGTTTTATTTTATTAAATTTCATCAATTATCTATAGTTAATTATAAATTTAACAGTAAATTCACAAATTTGATTTTTTAATTTAGGCATTACAACATTTCGATACTTTATCTATTATGTACAGTCAAACATAAATTCTCAATGTTTCGGTATATACCGGTAATAGTTTGTAGATTATAGAATAAATTTAGTTTAAAACATTTCAAAAGCATATTTAAGTCATACTAAAGAGCTTGAGCTGTGAATCAGGAAAATGTATTAAAACAATGGTAGTATTATTAAATTTATCACCAAATTAAATCTAATGATTCAAACAGACGTGCATAAGAAATATTTTTTGATTAATAATTAAAAATTTTTGTAACATCAAATCAAGTGAAATATAATTAAAATTCACATGAAATAAAATTAATTTTTACTGATTCGTAAAGAGAAAATATCAGAAATTAAATTTATATAAAATTTAAAAGCATATGTTTAACATTAAATAAGTTCACACGTACTGTAAATTTACTACTTTTAGAATCAATTTAATAATAATCTTTAGTTAATTAAGTAAATTAAGTAAAATTTAAAATTGATCACAAAATAGATTTGGCTTATGTTATTAAAAAGTTTTTTACTTTTAAAAAACGCATCCAATGTTAGAAATATTATTCAATTTTGTTACAATTGGGAAAAAGCTAGTGTTAATCGAGCTTATGTTTTGATAAATCATCCGGGAAATTAGAATTTATTTTCCCTTCCCGGAAATTACTTAATAAAAATAAGTATTAAATAGTAATTTGCAATAATGAATTCAATAGTTTTCTTATATCTTAATGTAAAAGTAAAAGAAATAAAAAAGTAATTGATTTTATTAAATGATGATAAATAGTTAGTATTTTTTATTAATTTCACTGTAAGGCATTATTAACTCAATATTTCTATTTTCCGAAAAATAATAAAAAATTAATAAAAATGTTTAGAACAATAGCTAATGTCATGAGTTTTATTAGTATATTTACTATCACTTACTCAAAACCATGGGATTCGGAAGCAAGAGATGCTAATTGGATAAATAGGCATAAAATATTTTTTAACGAGAGGAGGGAATCGGCGAATGAAATTCAAGTAGTATTTTTCGGAGACTCGATTACAGAGGGTTGGGCTGGAAATGGAATTGAAGTTTGGAACAAATATTACGGCAGCTCATTGGACACCGGTGTTCATGCTGTTAATTATGGTATCGGCGGAGATAAAACTGAAAATTTAATTTGGAGAGTGAAAAATGGAGAATTTGAACGATTAATGCCTAAAGTAATTGTGCTAAAAATAGGAACCAATAATTTAGGTTAAATTTTTATGCAATTTATATTAGAAAAATTAGTTTAACAATAAAAGTTAAATTTTAGGCAGTGAACTAAATGATGAAGATATCGTTAAAGGAATTACTGCTGTTGTCGATAATTTGCATAATAGGACTGTTCGAGCAAAGATATTGTTGTTGGGTGTTTTGCCTCGAAATGGTCATGCATTACAGGCTAGGATTAAGAAAATCAATTCGCATATCAAGGGATTATATCGGAGACACGGTCTGGTTTGGTATTTGGATATGTGGGATCAGTTTAGCAATAGTACCACTGCTAGTCAGCTAAATGATCACTTGTTTTTGGATGATAAGCTACATTTGGCAAAACAAGGTTACCAAGTATGGGCTGATACTATGGACCCATTATTCCAAAATTTGTATAATTCAAGTTATTCTCATAAATCTTCAATTTTTAGTTTTATTTCCATTTTACTATTTCTTTATTTAAGAAAAATATAATTTCTATTAGATGTTGCTTCTGGTACTGATTTATGTTATTATAGTATTTTGCTTTCGGTGAAATATTAAATTTAAACATATTTTACTTGTTCACGCTTTCCAAGCTAATATTAGCCCTTAATTTAGTCAATTAAACAATTCACAATTTGAAAGCTGTGACAATTATTTTATGTATTCAATATATAAAACTTCAGTCAATTCATGTTTCTTTGTTTAATAAGAGAGTTCAATTTTTAATAATCAAAGTTTAAAAAATTTCACCCAACATCTTTCTACAAGTAAAAAGTCATTATTAAATTACTTTTGCTGCTGGCGTTAATTTATTGCTAAACCGTTGATTTACCGGATCGCCTATTACACGGGCAAATAACAAAAATTTTTATTATTATTATTATTATTACGAACACATAAGAGTCTGATGAATTGTTGTTTGTGTGTGTACGGTGTGTATCCTATCTCATCCAATTAGGTTGGATGCCAAGTAGTGCGCACATATGTTAGTTTATTAGCTTTTCATTCTGGCTCAACAGCATCTAACAGAAATTTATAGACAGATTGCACTAGTAATAAATATTGTTGTGTGTGTGTGTGTGTGTGCTTTTGTTGCTTTTACTTATCGGTTCTTCTAATTAAGTTAGCCATTTAAGATCTAAATGAGCGAAACTATTAAACTTAAAGTTTGCCAGTTCAGCGTTGGGAAACAAATTTTTAATCTAATTTGAATTTTTATTTTAAACTGATTATATTGTGATCCGGTTTTACATAGTTTACCAATTTTTTTTCTGAAACGCATTGCCTCGAAATTTTTTTATCCTTTCATTTTAACATAAAGAAAATAAATGCATATTTAAACTGGTAATAAAAGCGTTTATATTTAAGTAAACAATTAATTTCGAGTCTATCTTTAACACACATTTAGTGAAGTTTCGCTTATGTGTGTTATCATAAATATGCTCTTATTATGTTTGTGTAGTGAAAAATAAAATAAAATCTTTAATGCAAAGCTGGAAAATAAACGCTAACACGAAATGAAAAAGAAAAATATTATCAAATAAACGCGAGTTTAAAGAGATTTTAAAAACCGCTGAAAATATATAAATCAAAAAATTTTTTCGCAGAAAATCCTAAAAATACAAAAACATTAAACAAAATAAAGAACAAGAAGAAGAATACATAAAACATATATTTGACATAATTATTAATGACACATACGAATGGAACGCTTATACACAAACAAACACACAGACATACACACACTTTAGGACTTACTTGGGATAAGTAGCGGCACATTCCTTCACGTAAAGCATGGAACAGATGAAATAGAGAAACGCGATCAATCTTTTCAACTTCATAACAGATGTTAAATTAATGACCATTTTTAGTGACATTTCTTATTAAACAGCAGTATATTCTTTTATATTTTTTAGACGGTGTCGTTTCGCTCTCTTAAACAAAACAGTTTATTACAGTATTTAGATATCGATTAATATATATATAAAAGTATTGTAGAAGAAGATGAAAATAAGAACTATTAGAAGACTAGTTGGAAAAAATCATATTTGCGTTTTACACGTTTGACAAAAAACCGAAATGTGATTGTTATGCACACTCACACACACGCACTCACTAACCGTTTTCGCACATACACTCACTTCTTCATACAAGTGAAGTGTTTATCATTATCTTCATCGCCTCTCACTATAGTTCTCTAGTCCTAATATAAAATAGTTTTACATCTCATCAGCAATGATAGTCATGAGAGAATATGTCGACGAGAGATAGAGTTTTTTCTTCTTCTTCTCTTCATATGACAGCGGAGAAAATAAATATGAAACTCGGATGAAAAAAATTGCAAAGTGAAAACTGAGAGACAGATAGTTAGAGAGAGACGAAGAAAAATCTATTCTCGTATATCTAACCAATGCTGACAATCAAAAACTAACGCATTCATTGTTACTGCGGATCACACGCAATAAAAGATCGCACCGAACAAATAACAACAGTTCCAACGAAACAGAGAACCGTAGATAAGTGTTTGGCATCGGCATCGGCATCGACATCGCGTATGCGTGTGTATGTGTACTGTACTGTATGTAGTTTGGTGTTTATGTGCGTTTTTGCACACATATAACGCGCAATAAGATTATAACATTTTCGGGTTCAATCGACATGCCGATAGTCATGCGTATACACTGTATACGGCCTGCTTTTTCGGTGTACCGTTGTTTTACAGTCTATTCCAACTTTGTTTTTAGCAGCTATAAAATATTATCGATTAGCCAGGGATTCTGACTTGACTTATAGACTTATTGTTATTGTTGAAGTGAAGCCTAGAGGAGAGAGAGAGAGAGAGAGAGAGAGAGAGAGGCAATAATGATGAATATGCTTGATATAATGAAATTGGCGGAAAGAAATAATGAAAATACAATTGAAATTGGTTTTGAATTAATGAAAGAAATAGTGTTGCGTATGTAATAATTAACATTTTTATTTTATATTTTTTTATATTTAGCATATTTTTAAAAAATTTCATCAATAATAAACTATAGATGTACTTTTGTTAATTTTTTTGTGAAAGTACTTCGAAGTCAATTTTATATTTCAAAAAATTTTAATTAATAATACAATAAAAACTTTTATGTTTCTCTCTCTCTCTCTCTCTCTCTCTCTCTCTCTCTCTCTCTCTCTCTCTCTCTCTC